>CALNHX010004506.1:0-126238 GCA_940337035.1 Agriotes lineatus | reverse complement strand
GTATATTAATGATGCATTATCACACATGTATTGTACAAAATTTTATCTACGACTGCCTAAAATTGAGAAAAGTGCATTAAGAGAAATGTCAGATCTGTAATTTTCAAAAATATTTTAGTAGCCAAATGTCATTATGTCATTCATTTGACACTATTTCAGTTACGTAATGAAGTCATTACACAACTCAGTTGCGTAATGAAACCATTACATAACTGAGTGGTGTAAGGAGCTTCATTACCTAACTGAAATAGTGTCAAATGAGTGACGTAATGAGTTACTCATCCCACCGGAGTAGATAAAATTAATTAGTTAACTCCTGTATTTGTTAAGTGTCTGTTAATAGGCTCTCAGTATTGCAAAAGAGCATTATCAAATTATTACTTACATAATATAACTAAACTTTCTTATATTATGTAATTATTAGGTTAATTTCAACAGTTTTTTTGTTAATTATTTGTAATACTTCTAATAATGAGCATTTACTCAAAAAAGGCCAGGGATGATAATAACATTTTTGAAATTATTTACAATTATTCAAATTTTCCGCTCAAAATTTGTTATTTTGACTGTACCACTAAAAGCTGTCCCAGCTTCCTACACGCCCATTTTTTAATTTCTAAGTTTGGCAGAGCTATAGTACTGAAGTAATTAAGTTAAACTCGAAGCTTTTTCAGTTTTATTTGGCTGCTTTTTATGACTGTCTCAGAAAAGTCCAAATTCATGGTTATATATTTTTGTATGCCTTATTTTCTCAGACGACCAAGCTCATTATAAGTCGGAGCAAAAATACAGGGGACACTTTTTTGACCTAACTCTCAAAGAGCGAATCAATGGCTGACACTGACAACTCTAATTGATAAATGTCATCAAAAGTCATTATTCAGATCTAATCAATGACTTTTGATGACATTTATGAAATTGTCAGTGTCAGCACTTGTTTTCGCATTTTAAAAATTAGGTAATAAAGAGTGTCCCAGTTTTTTGGTCGCGACTGTATGAGTTTTAAAATATTGACAAAGCGGATCGTTTAAGCTGTCCTATACTAAAAAGTTCGGTAATTAACAAATAATTACTTAATATAGAATGAAACCCTAATAAATGGGCCAAAATTTCCAGATACATACGCTTTGCTTAGTTTATAAATAGAAATAGCAGTTAAAAAAGATACTCTAATGTCAACAGTCGAAGAGAAAATAAATCAACAGTTTCAAATGGCTGCGTATTGCAAAGCCGCACCTCTTATTGGAGGAATATATTACGGAACAGCTTAATTTAAGGAAAAGTTCCGCTGCCCAGCTTTAAATGCGCATTTGTTAATCCGTTTGCAGAATAGATTTTTTTCTACGACGACTACTGAAAGTAGGCCTTTTAGCACTAGCTTGTTTCACTAAAAATGACGTTTTATAGATCAGCGTGTTAAAAGTGAAATCCTGTTTACTTTTAGTCCATGTGCTAAATCCACTCATACTTTAATATACTATTTTCTACAGCCGTGATTTTAAACTGTTTCCAAGGGTCATATGCGGCGTGCTTTATGTTGTCTATAAAACACGCCATTCCATTTAAAGCACGGAGTACTTTAAGAGTTTATAAAACCTTATTTGTGAAGATTAAAAGTACAGTTATTATATCGGACCGATTTGTATGCGGAGCCCCGGGTGCTCGATTGGAGAGGGGCGCAGCCCGATGGCCCCTTTGGAGAGGGGCGGAGCCCCGAGGGACCCGTTGGAGAGGGGTGGAGCTCCAAGAGCCCCCTTGGAGAGGGACCGAGCCCTGAGGCCCCCCTTGGTGAGGGGCCGAGCCCCGATGGCCCCCTTGGAGAGGGGCGGAGCCCAATGGCCCCCTTGAAGAGGGGCGGAGCCCCGAGGGCACCCTTGGAGGGGGGTGGAGCTGCAAGAGCCCCCTTGGAGAGGGGCCGAGCCCCGAGGGCCCCCTTGGAGAGGGGCCGAGCCCCAAGGGCCCCCTTGGAGAAGAGCGGAGTCCCGAGGGCCCCCTTGGAGAGGGGTGAAGCCCCGAGGGCCGCTTTGGAGAGGGGCGAAGCCCCAAGGGCATTTAAGCTAACAAACTCCTCGGCTGTAGAAAAAATATTGAAGCCAACTCGTGTTTTACAGTTTAAAAATCTCGGTCGATCATAAAATTCTCGCTTCGCTCGAATTTTAACATGATCGACCTCGATTTTTAAATCCTCTGTAAAACACTAGTTGCCTTAATAGCTATTTCGTACAGGAGTTATTTAAATTAAATAAACGAAACACCATAAAAGCGTGCATAGCAGTATATTACAGTTCCCTGTGCACAAAATTCAAAGACAGCCAAGAGGAAAGTATTACTCAGAGGATACATCAAGGTTAAAATTTTTATTTACTAGGAAAATATGCAAACCATCTAAAAGCGTATTAGTGACAGTTGTAGGTGACGAATAAAGTTACTTAAGGGGATTGTTTAGTAACTTTACCACAAGCCGTAATGGGTATATTTCTGTGATCACTTGGCTTTTTTATTTATCACTTTATAACTTCAAATATAGGAGATGAAGTAGCGGTAAAGTGCTTATAACAAATAAATACAATGCAAAAACTTCCCCATGGTGGAAAAACTTAAAAAATGAAGTAGCAAATGGAATTATTAATCATTCTATAAAGAGCAATAAAAGCCAATAAAAACGTTATTAAGTAAAATTTTTCACTTTTTTTACCATGAGGAAGTAGCCATTGCTATTTGATGTGTATGAACATGTCGAACGACGTTTTAATTTCTTTATAAAAACTTGATAACAGTAAATTAAATTGAATATACACGACACAAAGTTCCAAAATTTTTATCGAAATTAGGCAACACACTTTACTATTCAAGAGTAGAAAGCGAAAGCTGATGCTCATAAACTAATCCCAAACTTGAGCTTGGGCTAGTTAATTACCGTGTTCAAGATAACAGATCTTTACCTGGAAAGGTATATATTATATTTTTGCTTTCCTAGGTTTGTAATTTGTTTCAAGTAACAGATTTACAGAGTTGTGGCGAATTCAACGAAGACAATTGTATCTATCCATCTTGGCTATCATAAATTAGCACATTACTGTTCAGTCACATTTTTAAAAAGCGCAACTTTGCTTTTTGGAGATACATGCAAACTTCATTTAGTGTGTATTAATTATCTTCTAATTAAAAAGTGCACTATTTCTATACTTACAGTCTGTAGTTTGTCATAAATATAAAGTAATGTACTTATATTTTATAAGTGTCTCCTGATGTTGGTTTTATTCATTTTCATTCTCAAAAAAATTAAAAATAAGATAACACAATTACCGACCGCGTGTAAATAAAAAAAAAGTTATCAATGTTTATCCTTATTTTGTTAAAATTATTGATAGATACACTTTAAATTAAATTATACTATTAAAATCCGTAGAAACTGTTTGTACTGTATCCCTAATTGGCATATTTCTTTTATTAATTTCAATCAAAATTCCCTGCTGTGACCAAACGACAAAATAACACTTATTTTTTTACAGATGTTTAACTGTCCTTGTATCTGATAATAATAGGAATGAGATCTTTTTAAGTATAATTGCCCATCTAGTATTTCCGCGAATTTAATTTTCTTCTGCCGGCGCCGCACTGATTCAAGTGGTGTACATTCCTTAGAAACGAAAAGACATTTTACCTCTACAATAAAATCTTTTCCTATTAATCTGTCGGGGGATACAGAAAGAAAAGGGTTGTTTTGAGTCAGTATACATACCACACAGCACGACAGCCTTTCTTTAAAAATCGTCTAATGCTCTACTTTCAGCGCCATAGCGAGTTGCTGCATTACCCATAAATATTTATAAAGAATATCTTTCACAGTATTAGCAAAAGATGTGGACTTTCTAATTCTGCATATGCTTCCAAATTTTGAAGCCGTTAGTCGTTTCAATCTTTCTTGATGCCACCGATCGCTTCTGTGCTGTCCCAAAGCTTCAGTGGTAATCTCTTCTACATTACTATCTAATAACTGTAGAAATGTTTCTTTGGTTTCCGTAAATTCATCGGCTGTCATATTTGGAATACCATTTCCAGCATCTGGACCTTAATCCATATCCACTTCAGCAATACTTCTTCGGCGAAAATACTCTCCATGTCTTCTGTACTATATGCCTCCCTCCATTTCGAATTCTACGTCATCTTCAAAAGGGTCGTTGTCTTCCGATATGCTGCTGTGGAAGTTTTCATAGTCATTTTCAGGATTTTCTGGTAGTATGTTGAAACTTTCATCCTCAACAAGGTTAGATATATTTCCCACTGAAGCAACGCACATGCTGTTTTCAGTGGAATCTGAAGGAATCGGTTGCATTGATTCTGAAACTACGCTATCCTCTCGTAAAACAGCTACACTTAAATCTATTGATTTTACGTAAATACTACATAAGTAGGGGTTTAAACGAGAAATAAGCTTCAAGGAATTGATGAAAACACGTAAACTAGACTGCAAAGAAATATTAATACTTTAAAAGATACCGAAGAAAAACTCACTAAAGTTTGCAACATACACGTAATCAAGAAATGAGGCAATTTGCGAATTCCGATCGCCCTATATGTAGGGCATGTACAGTTTTGGGGTAGAAATTTTAAGGGGATGTTACACATAATGGTAGGAAACCCATGAGTTATTTTAAAATAATAACTCAAGTTATAAGAGAAACTCAACTTTTGTTCGGGTACTGTTTTACCTAAAGCAAATGCTGGAAGTTGAACTCGCTGCCTATACACGTTGTATATACTTATCAAGTTATCAGTGTTAGTTAATAATTTCTGCAATTTTGACCTAATATAATGACATTATTTTCTTGTCGTTTTCAACGTCAAAACGATGCATATATTCGCACTAGTTGCAATATGGGATTTCATATTGACACTAGTGCTAATATGAAAATTTAGAACAACTTTGTAGATTTATGTAAATTTATTTACTATAAAAATTAATATGACTCAAAATTACAGAAAATCTTGTATGCAACACGTTGCAAAATTAGTATTTTTCGCACACAACGTGTTTTTCAACTTCACGCCTAGTGTGAAAAACACTTTCACGTTGCAATTTGATACATAAATAGCAATTTTTATACGCCAATATGACAAATTACATTAAAGCCGACTTACAAAAATCAAATTCCTAACAATTAATGCTACTTGATTAAACAACGTTGAAAATTTTTTGCTCCCATAACCTTCTTATATATATTTTTTTCGATAATTTCATTATTGAAAACACAATCCATCTACTCCACACAATTAATGCTACTTTATTAACAATATTTTTCTCCCAACCGTAGTACACAACTTTCATTTATAATTTTTTTCGATAATTTCATCAGTAAAAATACAATCCACCTACTCCACACTAGGTGGACAACTTGTAGTATTTATATAGAAAGATTTCGTGTTACTCCTGGGACACCCCGTATATAATTTGCTGATAATTAGTGCTACGGATAATGCTTTACATCTCGTTTAATTGCTGTACTAACGAAAAAAATACAAATTATTATCTCTAAACTTACCGTGCCGTTCTATTTCTAAGTGCAACCTGTGTAGCATGCAATGCCTTCTTTTTTGCACTGTTTCTTCGAACAAAGGTTTTTTCGACTTTGGACCCTTATTTTAGGACTCGCACTTCACTTATTTTCACTATTTACAAATATAAGAAAAGGTCAGTGCGAATACTAACTGTTACAAGATTTTATAAACCAAAAACCTGCAGTCTATTAGTTATTGCAGAATGTGATTATAAAACAATTTAAATGGAGCTTTGGAATTTTGGGCTTACCGATAAGGGCCCAACGAACCACCTATATCATAATCCTTTGGCTCCATTCATATTTTGTTTCCTCTACATAGTACCAATAACATAGCAAGTGCAAACGAAATCATTTAAAATTTCTTGGTATGGCTTGTTGTCTATCTTTAGGCGGTTTCGAAAATTCTGGTCTTGTTAGAAACGAAATCTGAAGTTACTAAACAGTCACCTTAAGAACGCGTGCATATTCTACAGTGTAGTAATAACGTTATCGAATTGTTATTTAAACGTTTTAAATAAAAATACTTTGAGATACGACATAAGTACAATGTACAATTAATACGATAAAAATACCGGGTGGCCGGTTTCAAAACTGAAAATACCAAAAGCATGGTATATCACAACATTACTATAAACATTTAACTTGATTAAAACTTTAAAATATAGGGGGGAGGATGAAAGTCCTTAGCCATCAGTTACGTTAGATACATCATTGTTTACTAAAAATTTAAAAAATCCTATGTTCGGTTTTGAAAAAGGTACACTAACCATCAGCAAGACATAATAGACAATTCGCATTGCTCGAAAATTACATTTGAAACTAAATCTAACAACAGAAACTAGTATTTTTGTTACTGGTTTAACAAAATAAAGTATGATTAAAAATTATTTTCGTCTGTATGGCTATGGAATAGTTTTTAATTTATGAATGCAACTATGTTTATACTTAAATGTCAAATGATTTTGAAGTGAGTTATAGTTGCATTCATAAATTAGGAACTATTCCATAGCCATACTAATAATTTTTGATCATACTATATTTAAAAATATACCACGATTAGGTTTTAAGACACAAGATATTACCGTATAATTTTCCATTTAAATGCAACATTTAGAATTAACATCTTGACTTATGCGAAATATTTAAATCTCCAGGGTGGAAAATGCATTTTACATTTATTCTTTCATCAGAATTATCCACGAGCTGTGCCACTGCACGAGATCTCAATTTCTAATACTAGATATTGATTTTAACGCGAAATCTTCAAATTATAACTCAAAATTTTGATTCACAAGGCAACATTTCAATTTACAGTACGAGATCTACACATAGCTTTTGCACGTTAGTAACCGAGATAACATGTTAGAAGTCAAGATCTTGTGTTTAAAGCTCGATCTTTAAAATAAAATAAAATTTGGCTCTACTACGCATTCATACTACACGTATATTATGATCTCAGGTTATTAGCTGAAATCTCGTATCAAAAACCGAAACCTTAAGCTTAATAACTGCGCTATAACAAAAAAAAAATCTAGTGTGATACACGCACACATCTTCCTTTTACAATGATCTTAAAATTAGTCAAACATTTGGTTTTAGCTTCCCTACTACATTATATTAAAAAAAATCTGTAAAAGAATTTACCCAGAACTTCCCTCGATGACATTGTGACATTAAGGGCCGGTTGCAGAAAGCAATGTTAAGTCTGGTGTTAGCTAACATCGCGTCAAAGTGAACAAAATCGCATCAAATTTTGTTTACTAATGTATTAGTTACATAAGCATTTGAGATTTGATTCGTTTTTGTTCATTTTGACGTCGCGTTAGCTAACACCAGACTTAATATTGCTTTCTGCAACCGGCCCTAAATAATTTAAAAAATCAAATTAAGTTAGGGGTAATATCTTCACGTTTCTAATAAATTAATTAAATTTTCAAATAAAAAAACCTTACCGGTGGTCGAATTCGAAGGGCAGGCGGACCGCGTATGCAGTCCCAACGTTTTGTGGGCTATTGCAAAGGAAACGGGCTATTTCTACCTGAGCCACCAAACACTGACCCTTCGAATTTCTGCATTGCAGATGTATTAAGTAACGCACTAATTTGTTGCTCCTTTTTGTATCGCACAACATTTATTCTGTATCTATTGGGGCCCATTTTTGGCAAGAATAAAGCCTGCGCTATGTACATATTATTATTTGTATTTATTGCTACGTTAAATAAAAAATAAACGAAAAAATATATTTTTTAAGGTACTCACCCTGTATATATTTGTCTGAAATTTTCTCGGTTTACTGCCAGGTAGATATATAATGTGTATGCAAAATATTGTCTACCTCCGACAAGTAGTTTTTGAGTTATACCGCCAACAGACAGACATACAGACAGACGAAATAGAGAAAACCTGTTTTCCGTCAACTAAGGACCCTGAAACGTGAAGATCTGGAGAAATCTGGAAAGGTAATTTTTTCGCGATTACAATACTTCCCTCGTCTTTTAGACGAGGTAAGTAAAAACAAAAAAAACATTTTAGAGGCATTCAACTGGAAAATCGCCTATTTCACATCAATACATATTAAAAATGTAATAAAAATGCAATGTTTGAAAAAAAGCGTTAGAGCCGTTTTTGAGAAAAACGAAAAAACTGAAAAATCGCAAGAAAAATCACCACAATCCCGGTTATGCGATTTTCTTCCAAAGCTTGCTGTCGCATCTAGATTATACACAAAACTCAAACATCATATCTCTTTTCATTTTGGAGATATTCTGTTTACACATAGACAGACAGACAGACCAATAAACAATAGTAATTTATTATACAAGACGATAAAGTTAAATTTTATCCATGAGTAAATCGTTTAACGTTGAGGCGAAGACGAGACGTTAATGCTTCAAGAGTGGATAGAAATAACTTCATCGTCGTGTATAATACAATTTTTTTTTCTATAGCAAGAACTTTAACGATTTCAAAAGAAAATAAGGACAGTCAATCACATTTCCAAATGTCAATAGCTAGATTGGGTTGCTACGATAATAGGAAGCTGTTATATTTAATTTAAACAAAAGTTAAAAAATTAAATTACTTTTTCCACTCATGACATAGAAATCAGTCATTTTGACATTGATTCCGGTGGTTGAAATCGCATTTCAATCACTAGAGATTGAAATGTTGGGACTACTGAGATTTCAAACTGTTTGACATTCAATTGTTGACAAGAGAAATGTCACTTTATCTTTAATTTTTTCTAAAGTGCATTAATTTGTTCAAATTTGTGAAAATTCGTATAAAAATAGTATATGCAACTCGTGGCTGATAAAATTTCAACCACTTGTCCCATAATATACTATTATCTATCCTTGATGTTAAAGTGCTACTTTATCTACTCTTGCTGTTAAAGTAAAACTTGTCCTTTTGGTTTGAGTTGATAAAAGCACACTTTAACATGTGCTATAGAAAAAAAACATGTTTTTTGTGTTCAGCGGACTCTAAAACATGAACATCTGTTGAAAACTCAATTTCGAATTTTTGGAGTGAATCCAATACTTCCCTTATTGCCAAAGGAAGGAAAAATCCCAACATTTTAATGGAACCCACTGATCTACAGTTATGTGCAACTTATTGTTTTTTATGGCGCACTATCTTGCCAAGGCCTCCATTTTGGATTTTTTTAAATGACGGGTACTTTTTCGTCAATTCCGATTCCTTTTTAATGCCACTTATGAATTTGCAAAAAAAACTATAGTCGTGTACGGGAAATTTTCTCATTAAGGTATAAAAACTACGTAAATATTAATTATTTGTGCAGAAATGAACTACGAGTATGTAGGCGTTGACTGCTTGGAAGCAAGTAAGAACAACCAATTGAAATGTTTTGATAGTTTTATAATAAAATTGTCCTTATTAATACATACTAAGTGATTATTGCAAAAAAATTGAAAAAAATGCAGTCAAAGCTATGAGTGCATTGGAAAAACAATTGACTACACAGAACTGTAGAACAGTGTGTCCCATTAATGTTTTGTAACGAAGTTTTTTTTTTGCTATAGCGTAGAGCAGGGGTCGGCAACCCGCGGCCCGCGGGCCGCATGCGGCCCGCAGCCCTCCGTCTTACGGCCCGCGACTGTTTTGTAAATGAAAGTCTTATATACCTACCTAAAATTTAAATAATTGCGTCATGGGCGCGCAAAATTCAAGCGAGCGTGCATTTAATAAGTATGTAATATCACAGACACAGAGTGGGTGCGTTCAGCCGGCATAGCGCTGAGGTAGCGATTGAGTCGAACCCTTCCTTGACCGACAGCGCTTCGGTTTCGCTTCGGCAGCCGTCGTTATTTTTGGGAGCGAATTTATTTTCGCTCCATTTCCGCTTGACCACTAAGCAGAAGATGGTGTTTGGGTTTACTTCTAAGTATAAGCTAGAAAGGCGTGAATTTTTTAAAAGCATGGATTCTGAAACGACCCTGCTGCAGTTTAATGTTAAGAAATTAACATTACCATTTTCTCAAAATCAGTAGTTCCTTGAAATTATTGAAACAAATAGCCACTGAAATGTGATACAAAAGTAGTAATTAAAAAAATTCTCAGTTACAGAAAAAATAAACATGCTTCTCGTCTCACAGATGAGCATTTGAGAGCTATTCTTCGAATTTCAACTACAAACATGAAAGCTAACATACAACAAATAGCCACTAAAATACACCCTCAAAAGTCACACTAAATTTTTTATAAGTACAGTTATTAAGGTATTATATGTAGGTAGATATACTTTGTACATAGTTCTCGTATTTTTATTATTTTTCCTAATTTTTTTGTCATTGTTCCTGCGTATTAATAAAATTGAAGTACAATGTTTTCGCATTTTTAATATCACTCCGATATACATAGTATACCTATTATCAAAATTATGAATAAGTGCGGCCCGCCTTCACTTCATTTTGCCACTATGTGGCCCTTGTCTGCCAAAAGGTTGCCGACCGCTGGCGTAGAGCATCAAAAATATAAGCAAATATAAGTGTTGACATAGCCTATATAACATTATTAACCAGAGCAACTATCTCACACCCAAAGGTAGTTCACATCAAACATAGTTTTTTGGTAACGTTTTCTTCCAATTAATAAATTGTTTTCTGTTACTTACAGCAGCTGTCTGATGTTTAGCATGTTTTTCGCATAAAATTGCTATTATCTCCAAAACAGTTAAACGTTAGGCTCATACAACTTTATATTAAAATAATTAACATTTTGACACACTGCTTTAGAGCTACCCATATATAGGGCTTTCTATTTGAACAAGAAAATTTGGCGCACCACACTTTTTTGAGGCACCCTGTATTATCAAAAATATTTAAGTACTATTCATCAAATATGTACCTATAACTTTTATATAAGCAAATCTTATGTAACTCTTATAGTTTTAGATATATTGACGCATTACGAAACATAGGGAAATGCCAATGGTAAATTTTGCTAAAGATAAACCATGGCTCCTAAGGCTCAGCGGTGCATTTGTCAGATTCCGTCTCTTTGCGCTATTAAAATGTATTAATTTATATCGTTCTCATCAAGTTATTTATCGACGTTGATTACTCAATTTTGCCCATATAATAATTCACATTTGGGTTTTGCTTACATTACCAATTATACGTAAAAAATAAAACTGCACTGGAAGCGAAAATTGAATGAATTATAATATACCTAACCAAAATTAAGTAACTTGAAGGGAACCATGTAAATAAGTGCAATTTATGCAGTGTAGGCAAAAACACAGATCCGACAATTGTATGTCTGCGAGCACAAGACATTCACGGCCATTGTTGATCTTCAGCAAAATTTACCATTGGTATTTCCCTAGGTTTCGTATGCCATCGGACACACTGTATATGGGAAGCTACAACTGTTGCTCACTTCTAAGTTATTTAATCTTTTTATATCATATTTGAAGAAGTATTGAATTAAGCAGATTATTTCCAGTGAATTTTATATGCCAAAATTACCTCAATATCCTTAGATGTAGAAGGGGAAATAATTTTAAAAATAATAATGGTGCACAATGAAAAATTCCAAAAACCACCTTGGCTGCTCTTTCGAATGATCATAAATCAGGAATCAATAGCTCACATTTATTATACGTGCCGCACCACTCGACTGTATTTAAAAAACGAACACTATTTATAGTAATATGCAACTGTAACGTTTCAATTATAATCCCGCATCGTTCCGGTTTGTACTTCGTCATTCAAGTTAAGTGTCTTATCTCTCTTTATTACAACGATTAAGGAGTGATATGCAAATTTTCTGTTAATATAAAATTCTAACTTAATCTATTACTAATTAGAGTTATGTTCAAGTCGACCATGAAGCTGCACTTGAATTTTTTAGAAAGTTATGTTCCTTGTGAAGGAAAAGAAAATCAGTGGCTTCAAATTTTTGCAGTTTTCTCAGGTAAGTCTCCATTTCTACTGCATAATATATTACTGGATGTACTTTTGTGTTTGCAGCTTGCTTGGGGTCGTTTAGTATGGGCGCATTGGCCGCTTGGACGTCTCCATCAATACCAATACTCATTTCAAATTCGTCCCACATCGAACCCATCACCATAGAAGAAGCATCGTACTTTGCAGTAATTCCGCCCTTGGCTAGTCTAATCGTATCTCCATTTTTGTCAGTAGTGATAGATGGCATCGGACGGCAAAAAACAATTATGTTACTAAGCATATTTTACCTGTCATCATGGATATTAATCGCTGTTGCTAATAACTTGACTGTGCTCTACTTAGCCAGAGTTCTGGGAGGATTGGGCGATGCCTCACTCTTCACAGTGGTACCCATGTACGTAGGAGAAATCACACAGCCTAACGTACGAAGTACATGGGGGAATCTCATAGCTCTTCTCGCATATGGCGGACAACTTGCTATAAATGTGGTTGGGTCATACGTTAGCATTACAACTACTGCCTTAGTGCTTGGTTGCATACCACTACTGCAATTTTTTCTTATGGCGATCATGCCAGAATCTCCATATTTTCTCCTCATGAAGAAGAAAAGAGAAGATGCCAGAGCTTCATTAATGGTACTTCGGTGGACACACAACGTTGAAGATGAATTTACGATACTTTCCAAAAACGTAGACCAACAAGTCGCTGAAAAGGGAACCTTGAAAGATTTATTCTTTATTCCAACACATCGTAAAACCTTAATTATAGCTATAGGTATTCGTGCCTCGCAGCAGTTCAGCGGCCTACCGGCATTTTTTATGTACACCCAGTATATGTTTAGCCAAGCGGGCAGCAATATATCTGCATCAACATCAGCAATAATATATTCCGGGGTATTTTTAATAGTTGTTGGGGCATTTTCATTCTTTATAGGAAGATTTGGAAGACGGCCACTGATGATGTTATCAAGCTTAGGATGTTGTATTGTTCTAGCAGTCGAGGCTGCTTATTTCTACATCCACGAAAAAACCAACATAGACATTTCTAATCAATCGTGGATTCCTTTAGCCGGAATGATAATGTACATTCCTGTGTGTGGTGCAGGACTAGGAGTTATTCCTAGTTTGATGCTTGGAGAACTGTTTGCTACGAGTATAAAAGGTAAAGCGATGGGAATTCTTAACATTTGCTTTGCAGTATTTATATTGGCAATAGGAAAACTGTTTCCAACATTATCAGTAAATTTTGGAATGTACGTTCCTTTTTGCCTTTTCTCAGTTTCCTGTTTGATAAATGTGGCGTTTTCATACTATTGCATTCCTGAAACTAAGGGTAAAACTTTGGAGGAAATACAACAAAATTTGAGAGGACAGAAAATCGAAACGAAACATCAACCTGAAAAAGATGAGTTGAAGTATTAAAACTAACATAGAATCATTCGGTACAAATTGCAGATATTGCAAGATATTTTGCTAATAGAACATATTCGTTGCTTACTATTCTTTATAAAAAGAAGAAATGATCCTTTCTGATAGGGGAATGGTGACAAGAGCGACTCTAGTATGTGTGGTGCGGCATGAATACAATTTAGTGGTTACAATACTAAATATAGTTGGACGTATTTATTTTTCTTAATTTTAGGAGCATAATTTTGTATATAAAAAATAAAGAGATATTTTTGTAAGTTCTTTACTATTGTGGTATTCAAGAATAATTTCCAAGTATCCATTAGTGATTTTCCTTATCTAAAATATAAAAGATTATAAGGTCTTACAACAGCGGCCTTAATTTTCGTTGATTTTTCAAAAACCTCATTATACCTATTTCAATATTCTGTGATATAATAATAACAGATTCCATAAAAATGTGTTTCTGTTATTTTTCAAAACCCTAAAAGTCTTTTATGAACTGCACTTTCATACTGATAATACAAGTTATTTTCCGGAAGTGTATGTATTCCACGAGAAAAAAATTCTTTTGGGTGCTATCGCACCCATTTCGGAACAATTTCGATGACTTCTTCATTACAATGAGGTATTTTTCTCCTAGAAACTCTTTTAAGGGTCCAAACAAATAAGAAACTGATAGAACTAGGTCCGAAATGTATGGAAAATATGCCTGCATGGTCCAATTAAATTTTTGGATCGTAGTCAGCGTGTGAATAGCGAAATGGGGTCGAGCATTATCCTGTAAGACGGAGACAGAGAGTTCGCGTTTTTTTTTTAAGTTACCCCTACTGATATTTAATGCAGAAGTAATATTATTCACTGTAAATCGACAATCGTTTCAAATAAGTGCATTTTACTGTGTCAGCATTCTCTTCTGTTGTCATGTTTTTTGATGGCGAGATTGCGGTCATTCTCCGCACCTTGGCAGTCATCTTTAAGCGCTTTACTCCTTTTGTAAACGTTTATGCCTGACAGTAGTTGCGCATCAAACTGTCTTTTAACTCTTACACAAATTTCTTATCGTTTGATATCTTCGTTGATAAGAAATTTACTACTAATGCGTTGTTTCACACTTGAATGCAGTCCCACCTCACTTATGCTTGCCAATTGAACGAAAATGCATTATGACGACTTAACGACTGAATGAAGGTAGGTCATATTCCAGAGCTTTAATTGATATATAAAACTTCTGTACATGTCTTTGTCTTTTGGAGCCCAATTCAAATTATCGTTCATATTTGAACGCTCCTCGTACATAACAATTTCACCAAACCTTAAGTCACTTTATATTCAATTTATGATACTTCTCCAAAGTGTTACATTACTTGAAAACAAATTTCACTCGCCTTACTATTACTTATATTCATACAAAAGAGTATTTAACTTTGATATTTAATTTTAAATCAACGAGCCAAGGACCATAATTCAAATCCTATTACGCATGAATTGTTGCTGCACGCCTTCTCACATCTGACGAAAATTACCTTTAAGAAGCTGTTGTTGGGCAACATTTTATTTACCCTGGTTATCTTCACCTCATTAGATACGCATACGGTGATAAGCAATTTTTTTGAACGATATAAATATTAAAATGTGACCAACATGTATCGTTACACCTGTATTAGCAATGGCAGCCCGAACTAGTATTTTGGAAAAATATATACCTGAAGATGGGGATGGTCGAAAATTCCTCCAAATTGCTGCCGTTTTTGCTGGTAAGTTTGGCAATAGTATAAAGAAGCACTAATTAACTTAGTATTTACTTATAGCTGCCTCTGGAACTTTTTCTGGAAGTGCTCTAATAGCTTGGACATCTCCATCCATTCCTTTACTTACCTCAAATTCATCTCACCTCGACCCTATCACCCCTGAGGAAGCATCCTACTTTACAGTAATTCCAGCTATTACAGCAGGTCTATCTGCACCAGTTTTAGCATTAGTGGTCGATGGAATTGGACGAAAAAGAACTGTAATGCTTTTAGCTAGCTTGTATTTTCTCTCTTGGATGTTAATAGCGTTCGGCAAAAGTCTGCCGATATTTTATTTATCAAGAGCTTTGGAAGGTGTTGGTGATGCCACATTATTTACTGTAGTACCAATGTACATCGGAGAGGTGACCCAACCTGATGTGCGAAGTACCTGGGGAAATTTGATAGCTTTTTTCGGATTTTTCGGACAATTTTTAATCAATGTAATTGGTTCCTATTGTGATATAGTAACAACTGCCCTTATTTTGAGTTGTGTGCCACTGCTACAATTTGCCCTTATAGCGTTCATGCCCGAATCTCCATATTTCCTTCTCATGAAAAACAGAGAAGAAGAAGCCAGAACTTCTTTGAAAATATTGAGATGGAAGGACAATATAGATGACGAGTTTAATAGATTCTCCAAAAACGTACAACAACAGTTGAACGAATCGGGCAGCTACAAAGATTTATTCTTCAACCCCATCAACTTTAGAACTTTAATCATAGCTATCGGAATTCGAACTACTCAACAACTTAGTGGCCTTGCAGCTTTCTTTATGTACACACAATATATGTTCCACCAAGCAGGGAGCAATATTCCCGCATCTACATCGGCAATTATTTTCCTCGGTGTATTTCTGATAGTTGTCACCGCCTGCTCATTTTTTATTGGCAAGTTTGGAAGGAAACCGCTGATGACGTTGTCCTGCTTAGGCTGTGCTTTGGTACTGGCTATGGAATCCATATATTTTTACATAAACGAGAAAACAGCCATAGACATATCTCATTTAACTTGGTTACCGTTAGCAGGTATGGTAATATTTGTGTTTGTATGCGCTCCAGGTATTGGTATTATTCCAACATTGATGCTCGGGGAATTGTTCGCCACTAGTGTAAAAGGAAAAGCAATGTGCATTTTAAATATTTGTTTTTCAGTTTTTGTTGTCATTTCAGTAAAACTGTTTCAAACTTTATCCACTGACTTCGGAATGTATGTTCCCTTTTGCCTTTTCTCTGTCTGCTCGTTTGCTAATGTAGCCTTTTGCTACATTTTCATTCCCGAAACAAAAGGAAAAACTTTAGAAGAAATTCAACAGACTATAAGAGGGAAAAAATACAAAAAAATAGAGTCTCGACGAGGCAAAAGGGCAAAGGCGTAACTAAAGTAAAGTATTCCAATTTGAAATAAAGCTATTATTACCTGACTTTTTCAGAACTGCCAAAGCTTCTCTTTATACAATGACATAATTTATACTTAGCTATTAAGTAAGAAAATTACTAATTTACTGTATTGTGTCCTTGTAGTTTAAATTGACGCTGCGTTTGTAATTTCAGAAATGTAATAGTTATTTACTATACAAGTGGGATAACAGCATCATTAATATACGTGTGTGTAAGCACACAAGTATATTAATGATGCATTATCACACATGTATTGTACAAAATTTTATCTACGACTGCCTAAAATTGAGAAAAGTCAGATCTGCCATTTTCAAAAATATTTTAGTAGGCAAATGTCATTATGTCATTCATTTGACACTATTTCAGTTGCGTAATGAAGTCATTACACAACTCAGTTGCGTAATGAAACCATTACATAACTGAGTGGTGTAATGAGCTTCATTACTTCATCAACTGAAATAGTGTCAAATGAGTGACGTAATGCGTTACTTATCCCACTGGAGTAGATAAAAATATTAAACCTATTATAAGATAAACTCTGTATTCTTTTCATACATATTGTTTTTAGCAGATACAAATCGTATCTCTACCCCAACCACTACATTTTCTTTAATTTTTAAAGTAAGTGTCAGTGTTCTCCTAACTTAGTTGTGTAAAATTACTAGTAAAACTAGTTCTACTATACTAGTTATGTTAACTAAACATTACTTAAAAATCTGTAAATTAGTTATTGAAAATAAGAAAGAATAAGTAACTAAATAAATATTCTATTCTAAACTAACCTTTATTACTACTATTTACAAACATGAAAAATTATACTATAAGTAAGTACAATAAATATTCCTACTTGCATGTATTGTGTGCTGCATATTATAAATTCTTGGAATTTAAATAATATCTAATTTGGCACCGGTAAATATGTATAAATTATTTAAAAATTACATTCTTCGTCATCTACTTTCTGCTTGGGGAATCTGTTTTGCCTGCCGTTGATATTGTGCAGATCTGCTTCCTCAAAGAATCATTAATAATCCTGCTAGATGTTCTAAACATTCCAGTCAGTTTAATAAATTCACAAAATTAGTTTAGTTTCTGAGAAATTTAATTTGGATATTTTTTTGAAACCACGTGATAAGATTTGAAGCACTTCATGTCTTCAACGTAAAATTATATTTTACTCAATTAGCTGCTAATTTAGTTTAGTTATCTTTAGCCCAGCTTGTACCATTGTACCTTAGGCTTTTACCTTAGTGCACTTGAATGAAGTGCCAGTTTTTTCTCAAGCGCGAAGTGCTCATGCCATAAATGTTCTGTACATACACGTGGTTAAATAAATCTATCTATCTGTTTATCTATCTAACCCTTCATGAGTTTTTAACATGGAAAGTGAGTATATTGGCTATGTGATAACTTCAGATTCTATCCCAAAACGGCAATTTTGAGTACTTAAAGTGCGAATCTAATGTGGTTATTATAGTAAACGAAAGGTTAACTAGTTCCGACAAAGTAATTGTACTTTTTTGAGGTACAGTAATCAATCATGTAAAATAAATGTACATTAAGAGAAGAAAGCCATCAGAAGAAAACAACAACAGCAATGCATATTTAAGAGAAGCAGGAAAACAAATAGAACTTCTATTAAGAGTAATAACCAAGAACGTTTAAACAGCACTGGAGGAGAAAAGTCATAATCGTTACAACAATCAATGGAAACCATGCTAAACAAATTTATGGATGCTTTAAGAAAGTAATTGATCCAAAATTTTATTAAATTCCAACTGACTATAAGCGAGCAAATGAAAAAATCTGTGAAGGGATTTACACAAAACTTCCTTCGCAACATTAATGTGAATTGCATCAATTTGCAAATAAACAAAACGTCGTAACCCATGGGATTTGAACTCTTCTAATCGTATCCAATTACTAGTTTGGCGTTCCCCAAGCGTATCCCGAGCGCATGCATCAATTATTTTCGCTTACAGCTGGATTATAAACGAACGTATTATTGTTGCATATTTCTGTCCCTTTTACAATATTCACCTTGTATCTGTTGCGTTCCATTGTCGTCAAGGGTAAAAACCCGACCTGTGTGCAAAAGTGTTACTTTTATCTATTCCCGAGTTAAAGCAAAAATTAACAATATTTTATATATTTAAGGTGCTCACCCTGTATATATTTGATTGAAAGTATATTCACTTTCAAGCTAAGTAGACATATAATCAATCCGCACGCAAAATAGCGTCTTCCTACTACACATAGTTTTTGAGCTATACCTCCGACAGACAGATAGACAGACGGGATTTTTTTCTGAAGTAATTTCATTAGGTGATTTTCTCACGATTACAATACTTCTTTCGTGTTTTAGACGCAGGAAGTAAAAAGCAGTCAGGAAATCAAACGAAGTACTCAGAAGAAATTGCTACAAAACAAGCTCAATAGTTAGAGGAAAAATAGAAATATGAGAAAAGAATATACGATTTTAGAGTAAACTAGAGCGAAACAACAAAGAGAATAAGAATAGTTATTTTTGTATATAGAGTGCGAGATGCTAGTTTTGGGTTCGAAAATGAAAGATTTTTTTAGCGAACCAAAGGCTTAAATAGTTGGTATTTTTGTCAAAAAAGTATACTAGTGTAGTAACTGAAAACACCAATTAGTTACTAATATGGGCCTGCACGCGTGTGATGACCAATTCCAATAATATTAATGTACTTTTCTTGAGAAGATGCAGCACACTAATAAAAGAACAAAAGGTGAATTAATATATTAGTAGAAGATTTTAAAGGTAGGGTAGGGAAATGTACTAACAGATATGAAAAGTGGAATGGGGATTAATTGAGAAGATCCTGTATACAATAACAGCAAAATTATGGTTTAACAGCGAACTAATTGCAACAAACACATTGAAACCTTAAATTGAAATGAGACGTCTCATACGCTTTAGTATTTTATATCCATTTGTCCTGTTTGTCTGTAGCTCAGTATACATGAAAACTGTGAAATACCCAATCGTGGATATAAGGATCATTATTTTCAAAAAACATGAAGCTGGTCTGCACTTGCACTGTTCTCTGGCTGAAACTGACTTTAAACATATGCACAATAAAAGCCAATATACTTACACAGGTATTAACTTTTGAAAGACTTAAAAAACAGAAGAAAATGTAAACTAAGAATGGGCACTCTAGACATAAGTTGAAGATACCCCCCCTTTATGTTTAAATAGTAGCAGACCTATTGTATCTGCCATACAAGTACATTTAAACAACATTAAAATATTTCCGAAATAACTGTCCTTAAAAGCGCTAAGAGTAAAATGCAGAAAAGCCTGCCGTCAGTTTCGTGCATAAAAACTCGTCTTGACCGTTCGCATACGTATTTTATTTGTCTATGTTGCGCATTCCACTACGTTTGGGAAAGCTTCCCATAGATCAGGTTACCAGGAAATTTGGCCCTGAGAACTGCTGTTGCGTATGCTCGCCTTGGATACGTTATGGCTAGTACTGAATTCCACACAATGGCAACTGGGAGGTCCTTCGCTTCTTGCTTTAGTGCCGCTCACATCACGAAATCTTTGTCCCCTTGAGAGTGTTGCAATGTGTACACTTTAAAACTGGCATTTGCTTGATACGAACACGCTGCTTCCTGCACACAAATGCATGCAGCAAACTTTAAATGCTGTGAGGCTTTGGCCGCTTCAATTTATTCGGCGTATTGCGATTTCACACAATGCACTAGAAGTAGCTTACCCGCTTAACCAAAAGCTAACATTTATGTCAGCTATAACTGACCTACTTTTCTGAATCAAGCTCAAACATGCCCAATATCGCAGTCATTCGCTTACCCGGGCTACTCTGATGAGCTTTTTTTAAATCACATGTTATAATCACTATAACACAATACGGAGACGCTCCCGCTTGCGGGAGACGTGACCGCGGTTAAGAATGGTTTTTTTATGGCCATTACCAAACTAGCTCAGGGTAGGGATGTCAACGAAAGACAACGATTCGAGCTCCTGTAAACAGATCATGTTTATGCATTTGTTTATTTACAATTAAAATTAATATGTACAATGTTATAAAATTAACTTAGAGATAAAGAAATAGAATAAGATATGCAAAGCGCGTGGCCCGGTGGAGGGCGTCTCCATGGGCGAGAAGCTGATGGGGCGGTCGACCTGGCGGCAGGAAAGCTTCGGCCAGGACTTCTTGAACCTGGGGTTCACGTCCTAGCGAGACCCGTTGGGGTAGGGCGGTGTCCACGTGCCGGATGACCTGGGGCATCATGACACACCTCGGCGGCATGCGTGGGGATGCGATGGAGGCTTGGGGCGTCTTGGCCGTGGCCAGGGGCATTCTCGGCGGAGCGGTGAGAAGCCGGGGCGTCGGTCCCTGGGAGCGCGAGCTCAGGCGAAGTCCTCTTCGAAGCGCGGAGTTCCTGGTGTTCCTGGACAGACCTGGTGGTGACGTGGAGCCGGACGGCGAGCGGCGGGCCCGAACACTATCTGGTCCGCAAGCAGCTAGCGTCGATCTGGACCTGGAGCGCCTTGGTGCCATACAGAACTCGTCTGATGACAACACACTCCAGGTGCGGGCTGCTGCAGTAAGCCTCGAGCTTGGGGACGGCGAGCGGCAAATCCGGGCGTCGGCTGTTCATCCTTCTCATCCTCGATGTGCTGTGACTAGGCAGCGCTAGACGGCGCTGGCTCTAGGTTCTCGGGAGGCGTTTGGCATCTCGTAGCTTTCGGCTACAAGGGGGGGCGGAAAGCGTCCTTTGTGGAGGCTGCAGCGACCGTGGTGACAAGCTTTCTCTCTGGAGGCGGTGTCGGGCGGCCTTCTGCTGTGGAGGCAGCGGCGGCGACAGCGAATGGGCTGAACGGCGTCATTATGCGGCGCGAGCTGACGGCGTCGCTTGGCGGCGATTCTCCTCTGTGGAGGCTGCATGTAATCGTAGACGGCGGTGGCGTCTTTGGACGGCTGAGGGCTTTCTTGAATGGGAGCGGCAACGTGCGTGGTGGCCATCTGTGTGACGGCATCCTCCTCGTAGTGGGCGGGACGTACGAGCGGATGGCGGCGGTTCCGGCGGAGCGCATGAACGGCATCGGCGTGGAGCGTCAGGGGGCGTCTTCTGGGGGCGCAGCGGCTTACAAGCTAGGCCTGGAGGCGGCGGAGCGGCTGGAGACATTTCGGGCTTCTCGGTGGCTAGGTTAGCGACCTGGAGGAAGCGGAGCTGCGGGTTGCGACGTTGAGCGGATTGGACGTAAGCGCTGGACGGCAGCTACGGCGGCTTCCCCATAGCGTATTCTAGGTTCCAACTCCGGGGAGGTTTCTAAGACCAGGAGTTTATTTATATTTATTTTCCCAATGTTCGCTTCTTTTAAATGCATTCCACCCCTCTGCGATCCTCTCGGATTGTAATTTGGGTCTCAAATGGGAGATAATTTGTTGTTTTAACTATTTTGTGGCGTAGCTTTGTTAATTAATCGCGGCGGTTTTTCTAAGGTTGCCCATCGTCTTCCTTGTAAAAAGACGCATTCAGGGATATATTACACGTCTATATGTGTGTTTATATTAACTGAGATAGATTTTATTCGCGAGGTACGTTTAATTATTGCGCGGCCCGCCTGCGTTGACCTACTTCATGTTAATTTGGTCCGGCGCTAGCCTAACTCATCGAGTTGACATTTCGCTTTCTTCTTTACATGGCTAATCCTTTGAATGGACGGCTTAAGTGGATTTCCTTTGTGCGTTGAGGGGCCCGCGGTCGGTAACCCGCATTATGTAGCTGAATTTGCATTTTCGGTTTTGCGTGCTTCTTAAATGTTTACGCGGCCGCTGGTCTTTTTCGGCGTTCGTTTTATTTGATGCGCTTCTCGGGTTTCTGCTGGATGCTGTTTTAAAAAAAGGTGGCCTAAATTTGCTAGCTAAAGGCGGCGTTTGCGGATTCTGTTGTTTCTTTGGAAACGATGCAGAAACTGCGGCGTTTTATTATAGCCTAGTGTCGGCTTGTCGCTATGTTTTTGGTTAATTATAAAACGGCTGGAATTGTTTGCTTTTCTGCTCCCTGAGAAATGACACGCGAGGTTCGAGGGCGTTACTCACATGTGATAACATTTGTAATTGAGCCGTTATCTGACGAATGGGGAAGAGCGGCTCTTATTACATATGTGCTCATGTCAACTATACATGAACATTAGCGAGGAGGCTACTCAAGCTCTCGACTGGACGATGAGGTGATATACCAACTTTAATAATCTGATCTCTTTCTGTGATTCTATTGTTTTCCTTCGCAAGGTACCGAGTGAAATTTTTTTAATTTCTCCTATTTAGCAAGAGGCCTTTACTACTGAAGCTTTTCTTTCTGTATGTAACATACAGAAGATGCGATCTTCAACATAACTAGCTAAAATTTAACGATATTTTCTTTAATAAATAATAGTTATTTAAACATCAAGGGAAGTAAGTAGAACGAGTATATGCTTATAATATTTTTTTCCATGCCCAACAAAAATTTTAATAAAATATAAAGTATTACAGTATACACATGTTTATCAATTTTTGATTGTTTCATTATTACATATATATATATATATATATATATATAAACGGGGCTGCGCGCGCTATTGAGCGGTCTATCCTAATCAATTTACCACCATTTTTAAGCCTATTACGTTGGGCTATTCCGTTCTGTTACACACTCCGCCTCTGCCTCCCTCTGCCGTCCACCTGACCAAAGAAGAGGGCCCTCGGGACTCCGCCCCTCTCCAAGGGAGCCTTTGGGGCTCCACCCCTCTTCAAGGGGCCCCCGGGGCTCGGCTCCTCTCCAAGGGGGCCCTCGGGAATCCGCCCCTCTCCAAGCGGGCCCTCGGGGATCCGCCTCTCCCCAAGGGGGCCCTCGTAGATCCGCCCTTCTCCATGGGGCCCTTGGGGGTGCGCCCCTCTCTAAGTGGGCTTTCGTGGCTCCGCCCCTCTCCAAGGGGCCCTTGGGGCCCCGCCCCTCTCCAAGGGGTCCCTCGGGTTTCCACCCCTCTCCAAGAGGGCCCTCGGGGCTCCGCCCCTCTCCAAGGGGGCCTTCGGGACTCCGGCCCTCTCTAAGGGGCGCTCGGGGCTCCGCTCCTCTCTGAAGGGTCCTCGGGGCTACGCCCCTGTCGCGAAATCGAGGCGACGGCTAATTGCATGCAAACGCAAATGGGGTACATCGCATCCGCAATTGTCGTGACACACACGTCTGGATCGTTCTCCTTTATTATATTGATATTTTTAATTTACGGTTATACCCTAACCCTACTTATCTTAACAAGTGTTTAAATTTCAAATAGGTTAGGATCAGTCAAACCCGTTCAGATCACTTACAAAACTAAAATTACTGTAATAACACGCAATTCACTTACTTCCCTTGGTGAGTAGGTACTTACTTCCCTAATGTCATGACAACCACTAAACAAACAGTAAAATCAAATTACCTGCAATGGAGATGTCAAAGTAAGTGTAACTTACTAGATGGACATGGAGAAAAATTTCTAACATCGAACTGACTAGTGCTAGTTGCATTATCATTATTCATCTTCTCACTTACCTTTTTGTGTTTGCTCAAGCCATACTGCTACTTTTATTACATCTTTAACTAAATTTTTCATGTCAGTTAAATTACTAGATTGCAGAATATTAAGAATTTATTTACGAAAAATAAATTTGAATTTACATGTGAATAACACACAGGAAAAAAACTATTAGCTCACATTGCTCTTGTATGTAATTTAGTTAGTCACAGTAGCTAATAATAGCTATTTAAGTAACAAGGAATGTAAGGCCCTATTAACATTTGAGGTAAGCAAGTACAAGCCAAGACGAAGTCGCGGCTTGTTGCCTGCCGAAAATGTTAATAGGCGATACATTCCGAGTTATCTTATTATATTTTTCCCGCTGCTTATCGAAATTTTCCTAGATTTTTGAAAAAATCGTTTGGTTTGTCACCTGTCACCAGGATTAGTTTTCGTGAGTCGTGTTACCTGTGAGTGTCACATGTCACATAAACACTTGCAATTTATAAACAAAGCGTCTAAATCTGCATCTTGCTTTGCTAATTTTATTATCCTAGGAACTTAATAATAATATTAAGTTCCGTTGTCAAGAAAAAGCAGCAAACAAATATAATCACCGACTTATACGTTTTGTTACTAAGGCTGTATCACTAACTTACATGATCAGTAGCGGGAAAAATTATATTTTGTCATTAAGTAAAAATTATCTATTTATAAAATATATATATACATAAGTTCTGTATTATGTGACACCCACCATAGCTATTGTAGAAATAGCACCCAGCGTATATATCACATTATAATATTTGATATTATGGCACCAATGTTTATACGCTACAAGTGGCACCAAATTGTATAAAAGTTACGTCGAGGATGGTAAAACGGGCACCCAACAGTGTTGCCAAACCGAGGGTGCCATTATGCGATCATTTCTTTTTTAATTAGCATGCTTATTATTAACGACTGACAAACGTCTGTAAATTAGCTTTAATATGTATTTTGTCAACACACTAAATTACGGCAATCTACTTGGTCTCTGTGATAACAAAAAATATACCTAAAATATTTTATGAATATTAGCCACTTCAATTTGAACTTACAACATTTGATAGTAATAAGAGTTGTGAGAAGTACATTACGCATAAGTGGAAAATTTCTCTACGAGTGCTAATTACTTTATGAGTTTTGGCCGGCATGTTATATTAATCGCAACTATACATATATACTGATTTAAAGTTGTCAAATTAATATTGTCTTAGTCAACACTCTAGAGACCATTAGTACGCCTTAGTACGAAGATGGAGATCGAAGTAAAGGCTCCTTAGCTTAGTCAACCTGAATGACTCGGAGGACCTTCCAAGAGATATGGACGACCTGCTGAACTCTTTCCCATCCATTATTTCCAACCCCAAGGGGACCAAACAGCGGAATAGTTTAACAATAATTTTAAGCTATAAATTACTATTTTTATTTTTAGCACAAGCTTAGCATTACTCATTACTTAAACCAAGCAGTTGTAATTTTTAACCACAGATTACTAAATTTTTTGTAAAAGTAAGGTACTTATTCTAATCACCTTTTCGTAATAACAATTTTCGATAATGTCACAAATAAAGGTACTTTACTCTTGGGCAAAATGCATATTTTTTGACATTCCTTGTATGCGGCTTAAAAAAATTGAAATCTGATGATTGCATTTTAAGTTTTGGATCATGCAGAACTTTTTATAAAGAATAACTTTTTTTCGTAAAATTAATAATAAAAAAGTTTTCCATATGGTGCGAACTTAAGCAGACACACTGTATAATATGCAAGACATATATTATTAGTGTAAGAACACGATATTATATATTACAAGAAAATGAGAAAACCATAAAGCTCTATTTCAGTCTGTATTCATTGAACACAAACGTTTTTATTCTAACCCAACCAACCCCTATAAAGTCACTTTCATATTTGTCAATGAATGATTCACATTCTTCTTTACGCAAAGCCTTTTTCAGTTTTATTTTGTTTTCGAAATACTGTCGCATAATAGTTTTTTGAATAGGCGTCCATCTTTGTCGTTCACCTGAAATAAAAACTTTGTATCAACTGATGAATGCTGAAAACAATTTCTGTTTTGTTTATATCACTTGTAAAATCTCCTTGAACTGAATACCAATATTTTGTTGCAATAGCTGGCTATAATTTTTTAACTTAGAAAACATTGACGTGAAAGAAGAATTTTTACCCACCTTTTCTATACAAATATAAACTATTGATCTGCTGCTATCGTTTATTTCTGCCAAATTTTCTGCACTTTCAAAATTATTTTGTTTAGCTGCACTTATTTGTTCCTCTTATCGCAAATTCTCTATAGCTGCGTCAGATTGTTTCGTAATTAAATCATTGTTTATCCAAACTGGCAAATATCTCAAAATGGCGTCCCCGGCGTCATGATTCACATTTGCCAAAATTCCCTCTTTATTTATTACGCCTTGATCTTAAATAATAAAGTTTTGTTACCAGGCTTTGACAAATTATGCCTAATTAATAAATACCTGTAATTTTAATGGAGATTTCTTGTTGATCTTCATCTAGGTCTGAGCCAACCTTGTCCGTGTCAATTTCGAATATGGATGACAAAAGAAAGATATATTTAAAAAATTTGTAAGCTATACGTCAAAAACAAATTTGAAGTACAATGCCTGCCTACTTGCCAAAATATGGCAGAAAAACTGAAACTTTAAAGAACTTATGGTGCTACTAAATATCACTGTTATTTGAGAAGTACTATTGCTGTTTATTATTATTTTTTATTTTACCACGCTACTAAAATTTCAATTACTGTCAGCATTTATTATTTTAATAAAATCTGATGTGATACACGCACACAACTTCCTTTTACAGTGATCTTATAATTAGCCAAAAATTTCATTTAAAATTTTTAAGCATTCGTCAAAAATTTAAAAAAATTACAAATTCTACAAAAACGATACAAAATAGAGCGTTAGTTGAAGAGATAAATTTTCTCTAGAATTTTAAGCTGAATTCAAAAATGTAATAATATACCGTGTGTTCTATTTAAAATAGGAGTTAATAAAAAAAATAGGAAAAAAAACAAAATATGTAAACCCATTTTAGAAGTATTCAACTGAAAAATTACTTATCTCACATCAATACACATTAAAATGTAAACAAAATGTGAAGTTTGAAAAAAATCGTTTGAGCCGTTTTTGAAAAAATAAAAAAAAATTGAAAAATCACAAGAGTAAACACTTACTTCCGGTTATGCGATTTTCTTCAAAACCTTGCTGCGACATCTGGATAATACTCAAAATTTATATATGAAGTTTCAACGTCATACCTCTTTTTGTTTTTGAGATATTCTGTTCACAGACAGACCAATGAAAAAAAAATATGTTTTTTGGGTTCAATGGACTCTAAAACGTGAAGATCTGTTGAAAACTCAATTTCAAATTTTTGGGGTGAATCCAATACTTCCTTTATTGTAAAAGGAAGTAAAAATTGATTTTTATAATAGAATTAAATGTTCTACCTGAATAGTAAAAAATATACAGTGTTCTACCTAAAATGTAGACAACTTTTTAACAGGAATTCGCATTACGATGCAGGTATTTCAATTTCTTAGGCTCGATGCGTACCAACTTGATTTTTAGTTACAAAGGTTATCTATAAAAATGGATAAAAACCTATTTCAGGTTGTTGCCCTAATAAAAACCCCTAACGGGGTGAACCCCCTTTTTATTCCTCTCGTAACAATTAATGTAATTTAAAAAAAATGATTTGGATTTTTTTTTATTTTCTCGAACATGGCAATTGAGTCTTTGAATGTTATTATGGAGATGGTGCCTCACACCATATAGTTGCTCGATTTTTTGTCTGATTTTACGTCGTCACGCGAATACTACTGCCCCGAAATAATTTCATCATATCCCAAAATCTCTGCGAGGGGCAACAGCAAGTCTTTAATAGCATCTCAGATATTCAGATATTTCGAGACTTTTATCTTGCCGAACACTGTAAATCTTAGACATTATTCCTAATGTCCATGTCTCTACGTGTGTAGTAGAAATTACTAAAATATAGGGTAGTAAAACACAGGCATTTTGGTAGCATAAGGGGAGGAATAAAAACAGCTTATAACCATCTATACTTTTATGTACATTTAATAGACATTAATATACTTAGGGCCGGTTGCAGAAAGCTTTGTTAAGTCTGGTGTTAGCTAACATCGCGTCAAAGTGAACAAAAACGAATCAAATCTCAAATGCTTATGGTAACTAATACATTAGTAAACAAAATTTGATGCGATTTTGTTCACTTTGACGCGATGTTAGCTAACACTAGACTTAACAAAGCTTTCTGCAACCGGCCCTTAGTGTCCCTATAATATTCTGCATTAAATCTGTGTGTGAAAATAAAACTAATTTATCGAAACACATTTTGATAACGCTTTTCTAATGTAACCCTTCAATATTTTCAAAAATAAATACAAAATATCGATTAACTTTTGACATACTTTGACATACGTTATGTTTCTGTTTTAATCAAATACAATTTAGAACCCTTACATATTTTCCAATTTTCATTTTCGAGAAAAAAAAAGAAAACTTAAAAGCATGCTGAAGGGCATATTAAATACAACATACGCATTAACACCAAAAGATGTAATTTAAGGGATTCTCATATTTATTGTTCTCACACATGTGTCCCAGCACGCTTTAGTTCTGCGTTTTGCTAAAAAAATATAAAAAATTTGTAGAGGAAATATGCTTCGAAATTAAATGTCTTATAAACTGCATTTTGCGCCAGTTTAATTTTTAGTGCAGATAAAAAGTATGTAATTTGAAATACCCAACCCAATTTTATCCATTTTGGCTTAATAATTTTGAAAGACGAGATATCAAAAGTGTGATTTTGGATAACATTTATATGAATAATTGGGTCAAATTTTCACTTTGGAATGTTTTATATACCACTGTTGGTTTTTTCAAGACACTTTGTAAGAAATATCAAAAAAATATGTATATTTAAAAGAAAAAAACCTGCAGTGGTGTAATTTCAGATTTTTCGAGAACAGGACTTACAAGATTTTTCTCCCAGAAATTAGATACTTAAATATATAAATATAACAATAAAACTGTATTTCGCACCAACGGCATTTTGTATGCAAAAAGTTAATAAATACTTCTGATATTAGTTTTGATAAATATTATTGTCAAAACTAATAACAAACTGTAAATTGACAATTCGAAAAATTTAGTAAGAAGTAATTTGAAAGTAATATACTATTGCAAAATATATCAACGTACAATTTGATTAGAACTGGTGTCAGATGAAACGGATGATGGTATATATTCAGTTTCACTGCTAGCCATAGAGAATAGTTCAGCGTCGTCGTCCGATTTGTCTGGCAGTGAATCACTAGTCACTAAATTGAACAAGATTGAAATATGAACCATAGTATACAACGTGTGTCTATTACAACTTGCCCAGATACGAAATCACTTAAATCGACAAAAATATGCATATTTCAACAAATAAATCAGGTAATCATTAAATACCTTTTAAGAAAAGTGCTCTATAGACTAAGTACAGCGTGTAATTGAAAATTGTAATTTTCTTATTTCTGATATCTTATTTATTTTTAAACCGATATCGTAGTAATTTTTTATTTACGTTTTATAAGTTATTTAAAGCTATCCAGTTTTTACACTATTTTCTATTTCCGCCTACACCGAAAGGTACTGGAGTACGTAAAAAAATAAAATAAGTATAAAAATAAGTTTGTCGTTGATAAAAAGTGCACCAACTTTGAAAAATATGCGTTGCTACTAAGAAGTTATAACAAAGTAATGAAATCAAAAACATATTTTTAAAGTTAATGTAAATATTGAGATTTTGAAAAACTGCAAATCAATATTTGAAATTGTTGTGATGTATCAAATTCACCATAACTTTAAACGGAAGACTGAAAATAGTAAATGTTTTAAGGAACCCAAATTGTATTTATAACATTTGAATGCAAAATCAAACGCAGCATCAAAATATTATAAAAATCAATACAGCAGTCTTGAAATACGAAAGAGTTGATTATACAGACTTACTCCTTAGAAATATGTTAAATATGACGAATTAAGTCGATTATAAATATCCTGCGATACATATTTATACTCTATTCACTATAGTCCCGGATTGTCAATGTCAAAATCCAATTAAAAACAATCCTTTATATCATGGTTAATACTTTTAAGTCACGCTATGGGTAACTAGAAACAATTAATTGAGCTACTAATGTCAAAGCTATAAATTATAGGTTATATTTTGCACTGACTTAAGCAAAAATAAATAAAAGTTGCCAGGTAACAAAAACGCAAATTTTCAAAATTACGCTTTTGCGCACGTTCATTAAAAATATCCTCAAAATTGTTTCTGTTTTTCTTATATAAACGACTTCGTGTCTGTAACAGTTCTCAAGATTCAAATGATAAAATAAACACACTGCAGACGCAGCAAATGCAGCTTTATTTCGAAACATGTACAAAACTTTCGATTTTGATTTTTTACCGTTTCACGCACATTTGAACGCTATTTTTATACATATTCAAGCACCTATTTATTGGGTTGTGTATCTTAAATATTACTCTCACATTTTCAGACATAAATAAAAATGTTTTTGAAAACGAAAAAGTATTTCAGAAATAGAGTTTCAGTAAAATAAAATCGAAGGATCTGAGTGTTGTTTCGTGCTATAATAACGGGTGTTCATAAACAGTCGTCATCCCAGTAGGTTTTGACTTCAGAAACGTATGTCTATTACAATTGAGAAAAAATGCGCTATGACAGTACTCAGTGACGTTTCATTGTGTTGCACGAATTAATCAAAGACATAACATTTTGTTTTTCAAAGCAACTGGGATGACGACTGTTTATGAACACCCGTTATGAAACAATAGCAAAAAGTGGCAAAAAATAAAAACAAGTCAAACTTACCTGCTTTTCCTGCTAATGCAAAACTTACAATACGCCTCGATCTTTCACTCATTTTCACGACAAAACACGTCCAACTTCCCAGAGAATACTATTGTAATAAATGAGTAATGAATTAGAATCGCGAGAAATGTAAAGTGATACCAACGAGTTGATACTCGAGGAATCACAACTTCTTGCCGAAAATGCAATGCCAGTCAGGTCACAGCTTATCTTTACAATGCAATCACAATGCAGTGTTGCCATGTCGAGGGTGCCAGAACATGTGAAAAGCTACAGAGTGCCATATCTACAATATTTAATTAATTTTATACAGGCGTATATAGTAAAGCGACCTCTATACCAACATTCCGGAACTAAACCGTATGTTCCTGAATAATGGATGTCAGTTTGGCACCCCACCTATTTTTCGTCAAACGAGGTAGGAAGCAGTTACAAACCATACTACACATTTAAACATAGAAAACCATGTGGCACCCAAAACCGGGTGCCTCTTGCATTTTTGGGTGCCATAACAGCATCGAATATGCAGTTTTGGTGCCACAATGACAAAGTTTATGTGTATATATATATATATATATATATATATATATATATAAAACTTAAAATGTATTGTAAAAACTATTAAACTGTCATACATTTACGTCTCTTTTTTAACATTTTTAAAATCAATTTTTTTCTAGGTCTTCTACCAATAAGATTTAAGTAATATTTACGATTTTAGTATTATTCTTTTTCCCATTCAAATTTTCTTGAATTTCTTCTAAAGTTTTTCCTATAGTTTCAGGAATACAAAAGTAAGAAAACGCCATGGCAGCAAGACAACAAACTGAGAAAAGACAAAATGGGACGTACATTCCAAAATTAACTGATAGCGTTTGAAATAATTTGCCGACCGCTAGTAAAACTACCGAGTAGCAAATGTTAAGAACGCACATGGCTTTACTTTTTATACTAGTAGCAAAAAGTTCCCCGATCATAAGTGTGGGAATTATGGCCAGTCCAGCTGAACACATTATCACGTAAAAAACCATACCAGCTAATGGTATCCACGTAAAGCCAGACATATTTAAAGTTGTGTTTTCATGTATATAAAAATATGTGGTTTCAATTGCTAATGCAATTGCACAGCCAAAACATGATAAAGTCAGCAAGGGTTTTCTTCCGAATTTTCCAATAAAAAATGCGAAGGTTGTGATGACGACCATAAAAACTCCAGAAAATATTATCGCTGATGTAGATGCCGAAAGCTCACTCCCCGCTTGAATAAAGATATACTGGGCGTACATGAAGAATGCTGGTAAACCGCTGAGTTGCTGAAAAACTCTCAAACATATTGCTATAATTAAGGTTTTTCGATGAGTTGATATGAAGAACAAGTCGCTAAATGTTCCAGACTCAGAAATTTGTTGCTGTACATTAGTGAATAATAGGATGAACTCGTCTTCTACATCGTCTGTGCATCTCAGTGTCTTTAATGAGGCACGAGCTTCTAGTTCTTTGTTCTTTCTGATAAAAAAGTATGGCGATTCAGGCATCAATGCCATGAGAAAGAATTGTACAAAAGGCACGCAGCTAAGTATAATGGCAGTAGTAGTTATATTGCAGTATGAACCTACTACATTAACAATAAATTGCCCTAAAAATGCAAAAAACGCCATAAGATTGCCCCAGGTACTTCTTACTTTTGGCTGTGCGATTTCTCCTACATACATGGGTACGGCAGCGAAGAATGTTGCATCCCCAATACCGGTTAATGTACGTGCCATATAGAACATATATACGTTTTGGGAAAATGCTGTTGTCATCCAAGATAGAAAATAGGACACGGTCATTATCATGATTGTCCTTTGTCTTCCTACCCCATCTACTAGTAACGGAAATATCGGAGCTAATGCTATAGTTGTGAGTGGTGGAATTACAGTGAAGTAAGATGCTTCTTCTAAGGTAATAAGTTCCATGCTAGATGAGTTAGAAGTAAGAATCGGAATTGATGGTGAAGTCCAAGCTCCCATTGTACCCGCTGAGAATGCTCCTGCAGCAGCTAATTGCAATGTAAAGTATAAACGAGATTAAATTATTAAAAAAAATCAGTAACTCACATGCGAAAATAGCGATAATTTGGCATCGGTGGTTTCTGCTATTTTGAGATCCACAACATTGCAATGCATTTCGAACCAACTTCATGATTCTACAGATGCAAAATTATAAATGCAGCGTTTGTGCAAACTGCATAATACGTAGAATTGCTTGTCACTACCTAAGTCCCTAATCTGTACGCATAGTTTTAGCAAACAAAGGTTGGCATATGATTTAACAGATAAATAAGAAAATTATTTATCATAGATAATAGCATGAAGTAGCTTCCTAATTTACTAATATTCGCAAATTTATTGTTGAATGATTTATTATGTAAGGTATCTCCCAATACGCTGTCCGTAGGTTATCCAAGCGTTCTAGAACCTTGAATCTTAAGAGGAAGAAGTACATGCTGAAAATGAGAGCTCTATTTTTTTATCAAACGGGGTTTCAATTTTGTATGGAAAAATAATATTAAATAAACATTTCGACTTGAAACTTCGTAGGAGTACACCTAAAAACAAATAAACAAACACGTATTTCGTGATTTTTTGAAACTCAACCCCTTAGGGGGCGAAATGGGGTAAATAAGCCTAAAATTCAATATGGGTGCCGTTATTGAGGTTTTTTGGGACGTTGATTGCGAGAATTGCATTTATTTTTAAGTCCAAGGCGGTGGACATGACATAAAATTAAAACCCTATAGTGGTGAAACGGGGTATCAGAGACCAATTATTTTTGGGCAAAACGTTTGCCGGGTCAGCTAGTTATAAATATAGCAGATCTGAAACATTACCACAACTTTGGCGTTATATTTGCGAAAAAAGTAGAAACCAAGAATGATATTAGGGAGTTTTTGCATAGCGTTCCGTTGAAATAACGGCCCGTTACAGCCTAAGTTACCTAGCGACGTCAACGATACAGCCAATCAAAGCGAATGTTTCGATTTTAACGTAAGGTTGTGCAAAAACTCCCTATTATAATAGTATCATTAATGTTAACTGATAAATCCCAGAGAAGTTTTTGTATGGTGGTTCTTTATATGCAATCGGTATCGAGTTTAAAAAAAAACTCATTGGCAGCATGCCATGATCAAATTGAAGTTTACCATAACTTGATCCATACCCATTGAAGCAAATGAACTATCATTAAGTCAGAGAGAACTACAATGAAATCTTAATCTTGAACTATTTTCCTAAAAAATACAAAACACTTAATAAAAGCAATTTTGATTAACTATTATGATTAATACACTCGTTGTTGTGTACATGCTATCTTATTTTCCTTTTTGCTTGATGCAAGTAAACTTAATGCATTATAACCTTTTGCCTGTCTGACATTCACATACAGACTTAAGTTAAGACATGACTAGATTTTTACTTCCTTTTACGATAAAGGAAGTATTGGATTCACCCCAAAAATTCAAAATTGAGTTTTCAACGGATTTTCCCGTTTTAGAGTTCCCCGAACCCAGAAAACATGTTTTTGTTCATTGGTCTGTGTGTCTGTCTGTGTGTCTGTCTGTGTGACTGTCTGTCTGTCTGTCTGTGAACAGAATATCTCATAAACGAAAAGAGGTATAGCGTTGAAACTTCATATACAGGGTGTAGAAAGGCTTTACGCACCATAAGGATTTCGATGGTAATTTTTTCATATGAAAATATTTGCTTCCCTAATTATTTAGAGCAAACTTGTATTGAAGTTTTTTGTAGAGAAAAAAATTCTGTATCCATTTGTGCCAGCATTTGTCATTTTACATTTCGGAAAACCGAAAATTTAAAGAAATAAAATTACCATTTTTAGACAAATCAGTGGTGCCTTGAAATTATTGAAGCATCTCAAAGCATCAACAAATTAGTTTGCTATTTATTTGTTTGCATCTATCAAATGTAGCTGCAACCATGGCACTTATTGCACCTGATCTGCTTCTAGCATAGTGTATTTACAAAGTGTATTTTGCAAACTGAGAGAAAATACAGGAATTTATGCAATACACCAAAAAATAATTTGTATAAAAGCATAAATTGTCAAATGGTTGTCAATTAAACCGATATAAATAACTAAAATGTTGACCATATTCTTTTTATGGGTATTCCGCCACTCTGAAAAATTAAAACTATTAAATATCGAACGTTTCGAGGGACAATCTGCCCTCGTTATCACCGGTTAGCAATTAAAACTAAAAATTAATAAGAAAAACTTAGATTTTTACTGGAACTGAGAAACAACAAACCTCCAGTGAATTTTTGACGTTTTGCATTCATCTGGTCCATTTGGTGCAGATAAGTGATAAAATTGTTGTGGGCCTGCAGGAGTTCGCCCCTTAGCTGTTACGAGTCCTTTCAAGTAGCCAAGATCTTCATTAAAGGTTTGTACAATATTGTATGTTGGAGACCCGGGTAATTTAATAACGAAAAACGTATATAGCCAGCTATATTTGCATTTAGAGGTAAAGTCAATTAGACGTTTAAGAGAGGAAATGTTTAAGTAAGAATATATAAAAGGTCATGTTGATAACAAACACATTTTGACTCAATAAACTGTATTCGTATACCCACAGTCCATCTGAGTATATTACGGTTTGCCACATGTTTTAATGTTCTATCATTAAAATGTAATATATACGCCAGGAAATCTTTTAGTTCTCTAAAAAACTTAATACACTATGTTGAAAAAAACAGTCGACTCTATTAATGTAACTTTCTTGAAGAATTTCACCAGCACACGAAATAGATGAATATTTATCCAACGAAAAACAAGAGAAGTACAACGAAAACTGCCCACATTTTCATTAGATTTTTTTGGAAGAGAGGGCGTTTCCTTTGATATTAAAATGGCTTCCTACATGTAACAGCTAAGGTGTGTTAAGTTAATATCTTCGAGACTAACGTAGCTATCAATACTAGTTATCAGTATGTCAATTTCACTTACGGTTCACAGGAAATGATATCAACTTTTGTTTTTCAAATGATGCGATACATTTCAATTTACCTAATCTTGTAGATATTTTTTTCTCTATTCAACAATATTAAATTATTATACGCTTACATATTTTTCAAAAAAACTTTAAAAACCTTTATTAAGAGCGGTATGTGGAGTTTTAGTTCCACTGTTAATTGACAACGCAAAACGATTGTTATGGGCAAACAAAATCTAGGCACTCTTGGTATTATTAACTTTCTATTCAAAACATTAATATTATTATCCTTCTATTCTTGCTGTGTTGTGATAAATGTTTTCGATCGTTTCAATATGTCTAAAAGAAATTTTGTAATGTACAACAAATTGATGACGTCATTTAGTCATACTTTGATATAGGCATTCTTTAAACTGTTATATTCTAGTATTTTTTCTTTTAACTGTCTTATTGCAAAAATGTCATATGAACATAATCTGTTACTCCTTGCTCTTTCTCTGTTAGTGCTATATTAAAGTTGATAACACTAGTTATAATTTTAGTTGTTAGTTTTAACGTTTGGATTTTTTTGTCTTAGTTTTTGAGCATTAATATAAAAATATTTAATCTCTCTTCTTGCGGTATCTTACAGTATTTTACAACTTTCAGTTGGTTCTTGTGTTAGAATTAGTGCTCCATATTTCAGCAACTCGTAAGGTATTCTATGGCTTTCTAGCGATTTTACGTTTCTAAGTTTCCTGAGCGGTTCTTCTATATATTTTTGTTAAATAGTTATTTCTTCTTGCTTAGTGTATAGTGATGTGCTTCAGTTAAGTAATTAGTTCTTTCATTTGGCTTCATAAATTATTCTTCACATTTCTTTCTGCTCGTAAGAATCATATAGTATTTGTTTAAAAAAATCTGACTAGAGTATGTAATCAATCATGTATATTTTGCAATGATTCTGAACATGTGGTTTTTGCTGAAGAAATGTCTTTCCTTTTCTTCGCCTATTAACAAAACCACGTCCCCTGTTTTACACATATGTCGATTTTCTTTCCATAATTTCTTTAACTATTTCCTGGTCTCTGATGTTTAGTCATTTTATGTTCCAGGTATCCACCCTTAGTACTATATTTTGGGATCTGTTTTTTGTGTTTTTTTGTCGCCATGCTTGTCTTGAGGTCAATAAGTTGATTATTCAGATGATTCCTCTTTTTCCTTCCGTAAGCTCTTCTACCTTCCCCGTTCCGTGGAACAACTTTCGCATTACTTCGGGGTAGGATGCCTCGATGTCAATTTGACGTATTTATCCTTTCCAGGGTATGGACAGATCGTTGTCATCTCTCACTCTAAAGTACTACTTCAGGGGATGCGGGCGTCACTTCGCAACTAAGTGAAAACCGTAAAGCCTGTGCTGGGAGTCGAACTATCTTCCGAGGGTTCGAGTCTTCAATGTGGACTCGGCCGCAAGCGACGAGGCCGTTTGCCCATCGAGGCTTCCGTCCTTATGATACCTACTGGAGGTCGTTAGTCTGATTTACCTGATAATATTACTTACCACGTAAAGTTACAAATCTAAGGCACAATGTCGGTGTTTAGCACTATAATCAGTTACAGATATAAATTTATAACCAAGAACATTTAAAAAATAGAAATATTCGTTTTTGAGTTTAAGCTAACCATGTCAATTCTCCACTGCCATAGAATACATTGTTTCCATTCAGCTACTTTGTGATGCTTAGTTAAATAATGATTACAGTATTTCCTCAGGTTCGCTTAACATAAAATTGTAATTTCTCGATAACCTTCATTATAAATAGTAATTGAAAAATTTCACTTCAGTACAACCATAGTGCTATTTCCGCGCTCGACTATTTTTACTAATTTGCAATTTTTGTAGCAACCGCTCATTTAATCGTAACCTACTCAAAATTATATGAAAGGTGTCATAAAACTGCATATCCTTTGTGAAGACAAAGAAAATTTAAGTTTAATGGAAGTGTCCGGCTGGATGGATGTAAACATCGTATCTTGTTATATAACCCTTTTTCGAACGGTTATTACAATTAGTAAATTGGATATCTACCCTATTGCTTAGTTAACAGAAGTAGTATCGAGAATAATGTATTAAATACTTACCTTGTTGCTTTTGAATTACTTTCAAAATTGACATATCTCACTTATTAAAATATATGATTGAAATTATGTCACTTGACTATTATTTAAAATTACCTCGGCTAATCAGTTTATTGAGCAAATAAGAATCTATCTTCCTCAGCTGAATGAGTAAAGATTATAATAATGAATCTCTTTATAATTGAATACTGAATTACAAAATTATTATTGTATTGACTTCTTTGTCAACCACACTCCTTAGTACTTTTAATAGAACCTTCTTTTAAGTTAGATTGTATTATTATGCTTGGTTTGACATTACAATCAATCAAAACTAAATGTTGTCAAATTATTTAATCAAATTACTTTTTCCGAATTGAAGTTAAAATTAATAACATATATCTAGACCAAAATGATATAATTTCTACTTATAATGGCCGAAAACGTCGAGTACCCGAATCAAAGCAAATTTAGAAAATTTAATATTCTAAATTGCGCTCTAAACCTAAATTACAATGCTTTCCACTAATTCTATCGTACCAAACTTGTTAATAAAAATACACTAACCTTCACGAAGACTCACTTGTACCTTGAGTGTATTTTCTATCAGCTCCTAACTGATTGGTAGTCGTCAAACACCTCCCTTAAGTTGTTGAAGACCCAAAATAGCTCATTGTAGCTCTCGTACCTCTTAATACCTTGATAAACGGTAGTACAGCACGCCACAATCACTCTCACTTTCACTTACTAATGGTTTAAGTACCAATTACCACTTCAAATGGTTTCAAACAATCTTGATATTATAATATAAATAATAATTGTGACCTTTAGCCAAATTTGATCGTGAAGAAGGCTATCTTGCTATCACGTACCAAATATACAACATTACTCTCACAATTAAAGGAAAGTTAGCCCTTTAACGTGACTTATTAAACGTAGATTATTCAAAATTAAAGAAGTTTTTTCACTTGCAGTAAACAACCCCTTGGTTGTCTATTGCTACTACCACCAGTAATCTATCACCAACTGTTATCACATGATACCCTTTAGATATCTGGATGTTAATATTGAATTAATTAAGCATCCACACAGCATGCTACATTACAATCTCGAGAACGGCATGCTCTAGCAGAGCATATTAATGTAAACAACTGAAAACCTTTTGAGTGAAATTTGTCGATATATATTACGGATATCAGTGTTGGCGGTCAAGCGGTCGTATAACTACGCCTATACAATGGTGTAATGGTACAAAGCTAAGCGACGGAGCGTAAGATCATGAGTTCGAAACTTGATTGGGGTAAAACTCTCTATCCATTGTCATCTTTGAATGTGAAATGCCACATTATGGGCGTTCTCTGCCTCATTCGCCCACGGCAGGTATTGATAAATAGTTAACTCGATTTTAAACAAATTTCCCTCGTCTAGGCTCTTCAATAATTAATTCCAGTCTCCCTTGTGAATTTGTTTTTGGTAGAAGTCGTCGCACACATGGCGCGATATATAAGACAAAACAGTATGATAACGCCCATACCACGCTGAAAGCACAGGTTTAACCAAATCTTAAGACTAAACTGATGTGTCTTAAGGAGTCGGAGACCCAAAGAGCGCATTGCAAAAACCACTCCATCCTAACACTGTGTCGAAGTATCGATAAAGAGCTCGCAGATTCTCATCCTGTTATGTATAGTTTTAACAAAAAATTGCCAACTCATGCAGTAGCAATAAAGAATTGTAAAACGCTATTTGCGTTATCGTGAATTGGATTATGAAAACAATGAACTCATATCTGCCGCAATATTTGTACTGCCCAAATAATAACTGACGTTGATTGAAACTTGTTCATACAAAATCGAAAGCTGCGATGTTTCTTAGCAACGTTTAAGAGAAATCAGTCGACCTAGTTTTCGCGTATTTAAAAAAATAAAGAAAAAAAGTGAACTTTGAAATTTAACAAGACATATAATGGGCGCTTTTAATTATTTTAATTCGTCATGTTAAAGATACTATCATATCAAAAGTTTAACGTGGAGTTTTACATAGTTAATAAGTTTTTTACCACTTCTAACTTGGTAGAATACATGATATACCGGGTGTCAACGAATTTATTAGACAAGTCATAACTTCTAGAGTATTAGGTATATCAAAATGAGATTTGGTATAGGTAAATGGTATAGGGAGAGGAGAGTTTTCGCATATTTTTCACTTTCCGGTCACTTCCGGTTTCACCGGAAATGGCTCCGATTTCGAATTTTTAAATGAAACACCCTGTATATTTTTGCATGTTTGGATTTCTAAGACAATTTTGGATCACCATGTGACATATTAAAAACTTATTCATGGCACACTTGACAAAAGTAAATAAATTATTATCCAGTATTTTGCTTAGAAATATTTAACTTATGAGCTTATTTTTAATTCAATCGCAAATAAATTAGTATCGTTAGATTCGCCAAAAAATCCTCTTTTCGGAAAGTGCTTGTCAAAAAAGGGTCGCCATTTGAAAAAAAATAGTTAGACAAGAAAACGTGCTTTTGCCAACTTGTCTTATTCCTATCTATCATACTAATCACTAAAACTTTGTGATTGTAATTTTGTAACATCACCTGAGGTCTTTAGATTAGTTTGCGTCTGATCATGGCCACCTAGATGCCATATTAAAAGTGGCTCTAAAAAAATCATGTAGGCTTAAAAACTTTTTAAAATGTCACATTCTGATCCAAAATTGTCTCAGAAATCCAAATATGCAAAAATATACAGGGTGTTCCATTTAAAAATTCGAAATCGGAGCCATTTCCGGTGAAACCGAAAGTGACCGGAAAGTGCAAAATATGCGAAAACTCTCCTCTCCCTATACCATTTACCTATACCAAATCTCATTTTGATATACCTAATACTCTAGAAGTTATGACTTGTCTAATAAATTCGTTGACACCCGGTATACATAATTGGCAAGACCTACATAGCATTTTTTTATTAATATGCAACAAACAAAATTTGGCTAAATCAATTTAAATGTGTTTGTTTTTTGCAGTCTAGATTTAAAAAAATATATAATCCTACTTTCTCTTATAGAAATATTCAACTAAGAAAGTAACTGATTTTTTAATGTAACAATTTTGGAATTTTAACATAGTTGCAAAAACAAAAATTACTAGTTCCTCCTGTGTAAAATTACTACTACGCTTTTCATGTTCCACTGGGCGAAGATCCAGATCAGTGTATTGACTTTAGCAATAATCCTGTATTCTTGTCCATTTGTATAACGCGATTCATAATTACCTTATTTGTTCCTTTAGAAGGTTTTAGTATCTTACATTTATTTTAATAGGCATTTATCTATGGTAATTTTCATTATTACATCTACGTAAATAGACTTGCGCTGTCACATTTTCTTAAGAACCACCTCTACCATTTAATGCACACAAATCAATAAATTAAACAGGTTTAATAAAACGTACACATGGCTTAATTATAAATTATTGATACAAATAGTTACATTGTCTTACGTGCGTCAGAATATGTTTAACTAGCAGCGTATAAAGTATATTATACCAGATATAATAAATTTTACATTGCTTTTAAAATAAGTGCGATTACATACAACAAAGCATGTCAAGATGAATGAGAATATATACATTAGTATAAATCATGAAAAAGTATATTTACCAAAAATGATAACACACAAAATGTATAAACAGAGGCGTAACAAAAATTATGCAACAACGGAAGCCATAATTATAAATATTTTTCTTATACATCACTTCAGCTAAATTTTCGTAACGAATAATTAGAGTAATTTGAGCTTTTCACTTCAAAGAGATCAAATTTCAGTTAATGATAGCTACTGTAAAAACAAGCGAATTTGTATATTTGAACACCACTGCACTGTATTTAAATAGTAGTTTACAAATATTCAAGCCAACCAGTTTTTGGAGGTATTAACGCAAATCGAAACAATAAGTGTAAGTTAAACAATGAATTCCTTCCCAGATAGGTATTTAAAGGATCATTTGTGGGACATATGACGTAAAATTTTCAGTAGCAGTTCAATCATGACAGCAACATTTGACTATCTACGTTCTTGTATTCCATATGGCGAAAAAAGTAGCCAATGGCCTCAAATTCTTGCAATTATAATCGGTAAGTACTGATTTAATTATTTCTGCTTTCACTCTTTCGTTTGTGCTTTTAGCTACTATTGGGTCCTTTATTAATGGGGCGATTGTTAACTGGACTGGACCTTCAATTCCTGTGCTTATTTCAAATTCTTCGCACATCGAACCGATGACTTTAGAAGAAGCTTCATATTTCACAGTTATTCCAACAATTTCAACTGTGCTTGTATCTCCTATTTTGGCAATACTCGTCGACCGCATCGGCAGAAAGCAAACCATCTTTTTGATTTCAGTCACTTACTTTTTGTCTTGGATATCAATAGCTTACGCTGAACATCTCTACATATTCTACTTAGCACGATTTATACAAGGCATCGGCGATGCTGCGATATTTACAGCTTTACCTATGTACGTAGGAGAAATTTCAGAACCAAAAGTAAGGGGATCGTGGGGAAATCTGGTATCTTTGACTATGTTCTTTGGATTTTTTATGATTAACACTGTCCAAGCCTACGTAGATATGAGAACATCAGCTCTTATTTTTGGTTCTATAATGTTACTTAATTTTTTTCTGATGCTTCCAATGCCAGAGTCTCCATACTTTCTTATTATGAAGAACAGAGAAGAGGAGGCAAAAAAATCTCTACAACAGTTTAGATGGATGGAAAACGTTGATGAAGAGCTTATAACTCTCACCAAAGATGTTCAAAAGGATCTTGCAGAATCAGGCAGCCTTAAGGACTTATTCTTCAATAAGACCAACCGTAAGACAATGATAATATCTTTGGGACTTCGTGCAACTCAGCCATTCAGCGGCCTCCCAGTTTTTACTATGTATACCCAGTACATGTTCAGTCAAGCAGGGAGTAAACTGTCTGATTCGACGTCAGCAATGATTTTTTCTGGAGCCTTCACTTTAGCGATAACTGGGTTTTCGCCCGTTGTGGAAAAGCTCGGACGAAAACCATTGATGGTCTTCTCGTCATTAGGCTGCGGAATTTGCCTAGGAGTAGAAACTGTTTACTTCTATTTACATGAGATGACTGCAGTCGATATGTCTGAGATTAGCTGGATACCACTCGCAGGAATGTTAACGTATATTCCTATTTGTTCAGCAGGACTGGTAACCATTCCTACTCTTATGCTTGGTGAACTATTTCCCACAAGTGTGAAGGGATACGCTTTATGCATTCTCAATGTGTGTTACTCAGTTTTTATATTAATAAGCACAAAATTATTCCAAACCTTATCATCCAACTTTGGAATGTGGGTACCATTCTGTCTATTTTCTGTATGCTGTATTCTCAATGTACTGTTTTCCTATTTCTTTCTTCCTGAAACCAAGGGGAAAACCTTAGAAGAAATACAACAGTTTTTGAAAGGAAACAAGACCCAGAAAAATGAAGCACTTGCATGTGAAGGTTAATGGTAAATTGTACAACGAGTGTGGAACTGTATTCATTTTTCACGAGTGCGAAAAGCTACAGCGTGAGCTGTTTTTTTTATATTTATTTATATTTAAGATTATATTTTAAAAATAAGTATTTACTTTCGGAGTATGGTGTTGTTCAGCGGCGGATGGGTCCCGCCGTGACAACGGAACAAATCCCGGTGGGCCGCTATGTTAGATGGGCCGGCTAACACGACCCCAGTTTACTAGGCCGGTCCGAAAATTTGAAACCTAATCGCGAAATGCAGTGGCCAGTGCGCGCAAACGCAAACACCGCATATTGGTGACCTGTGATTTGGCAAAGCCTTTCCTTTTATTAAATCAGGAGTAGTGAGAGCCATAGAAAAAATCTGTAAAAGGCTTTACCCAGAACTTCCCTCGTCGGCATTGTGACAGTAAATAATTTTAAAAATCTAATTAAGTTAGGAGTAAAAATATCTTCACGTTTCTAATAAATTAATAGCTATTTTTGTAACAAGTGCTAAAAGTTTATGTTTATGAAAATTATGAAACGAAGCCGAAGACTGAGTTTTGTAACCTGTCGAGCGCAATAATACTTTTAGCACGAGTTTGCATACAATATTTTTTCTACGACCTTAAATTTTTTGTTATTAATCCATAAATGTCGATTTAACAAAGGTTTGCATTTATGACAGTTATAATTTATGTCATAATAAAGGGATGGCCTTGACGCGCAGGTGAATGTACTCAGGAGCCAGTACTGTCAAAGTCAGTTATCAAAGGTAGTTATAATAGTACACATCTGACTTTATTCATTACATAACGCTTTAATTATTTAAAAAACACTTGACGTCTAACGCAAGAAGTAACTAGAATAACTTTAAAACCACACTTCTAGTTTGAAATTGTAGTTTTATAACCTCACTTCACTTTTAGCGCATGGGTTAAAAGTAAACAGCTGATCTCATTTTAAACACGCTAAATTCTAAAACTTCACTTTTAGTGAAAAAAGCTAGCGCTAAAAGGAATACTTTTAGTGGTGGTAGTAGAAAAATACATTTTCAAATAAAAAAAATTAAACCCCTTGGGGTTTAAACCCGCCGCATCTGCAGAGCGATCGTAACCGCACCCTTACATAGATATCGTATCTGCACCGATAAAGCTAACTACGCTATTGAGCCTCTTTCAAATAAGTCCAGCGCGCGACTTTCTTGAACAGAACGGTGTTATTGTTGAAATGTTGTTACTTATTTGTGACATTATCCTGTATCGGTTGAGTCTTATTTTTGGCAAATGTGCCTGACCTATGTGAAAGTTATTACTTCCTTCTATTTCAAAATTAACCCAAAAATTTAAAAAAATAAGGTGCTCACCCTGTATATATTTGTATGAAATTGTTCCGGTTTCATGCGAGGTAGATATACCGGGTAAGTTTTTTAAAGTGTTACAAGGCAATATCTCGAGAACGGTCTTAAATATTTTCATGAAATTTTGGATGGGCAATAGAGATATGAGGGGACATATTTAAACATATTTTTTACATTTTACCACTCTCTCTGTTTTTAGAGGTGGGGGTAACTTTGGAATTTTAAATGAGATGATGTGTTTTTGTTTCTAAAATTCGAATCTACGTGAGAAACTACATATGTGTACAAAACATTTTTGGATTTACTCTTTTAGTTACGGAATTATAATTAACTAAATTTTGATTAAATTTCAAAAATAAATAAATTTTAGGAATAAATCAAGTTTCCTTATTTCAGAATTATTATTCGTTTCCATGGAAATGAGTTATTTTTACCTAAGTCAGTTGAGAATGTTGACGTTTTAACGATTTTATTCTTTTTATTTTATAATTTAATAAACTATGATTCCGTAATCGAAAAAAGAAATCCAAAAATTGTATGCACACATATGTTGTTTTTCCCGTAGATTCGAATTTTTGAAACAAAAACACATCATCTCATTTAAAATTCCAAAGTTACCCCCTACCCCTCAAAACAGAGGGAGGCGTATAATTTAAAAAAAAATGTTTAAATAAGTCCCCCGCGTGCCTATTACCCCACCAAAATTACATGAACATATTTAAAACCGTTCTCGAAATATTGCCTTGTAACACTTTAAAAAACTCACCCGGTATAATATGTATGTACAATATCGTCTTTTTCCGACAAATAGTTTTTAGCTATACTGCCAACAGACAGACAGACAGACATACAGACAGATAGGCAGACGGAATTAAGAAAACCTCTTTTTCGTCATCTAGGGACCTTGAAACCTGAAGATCTCAAGATATATCGGAAGGTGATTTTTTCTACTAAAGTAGGAGCTGCCGAGTCAGGGAAATAGGGAAATAGAGTCGACGGCAAACTAGAACGACACCGGTGCGCGGGCTACATAGTAACTAAAACTAGTCGAACTAGTTCATTATGCCAGTTGTAGGGGTGTTCTTTGTTGGTTCGTTCTTTATTAAAGTGTCTGAAACCCTGAAGATGAATGGAATGATACTGGTAAAAATATGACTGCTGCAACGCCAACAGATCGAAAAAAAGAAAGAAAACTGTGAAAGCTGCAAAAATTGTGTCCTACGCTGTTACTTGACCATCATAAAACTATAACATGTATCTAGGCGCATTTCAAGCATTGGTAACAGCTTATCAATACCTTCTAACGCTTCCTATATCGCAGATAGCATGCGAAAGATCTTTTTCAATATTGAAATACATTCAAAATCGCCTACGTAATTCCATGAATGATGAAAAGCCCAAGTCTTCTATGCTTATGAACATTGAACAAAAATGCTACAAAAAATAGATAATGAGGAAGTTATAAATAGGTTAGCTACAGCCAGTCAATTACTTTTAAGATCGTTAATTTATTAATGGCTTTAGTTAGTGTCTTCATATACAAAGTCAATTTTTTTTTATTTTCTGATTGTTGTTCACTTCAGAGAATGTTACCTTTAATTTTAAAGTTTAATTATGTGTTTGTAAGTGTATTTTTTATTTGAAATAAAGCTCGTTGTTTGATTATAGGTACATATTTAACGGGTTGGAGGAGTGTTGTAAAAAAGTCTATGTGGGCCGTTTCTACAAAAACCGTCCTGGGCCGTTTGAAACTTGCCCATCCGCCCCTGGTGTTGTTTCGTGATCCTTTCGCCAAGCAATGAACAATAATTTATAGGTTACATCTATCTTTTCCGACGTATTTCAGGTCGAAATTTTAATGAAATAACCTTCTCAGCTAGTTGAAGGTGCTAGTTTTATTCATTTTCTCTGTCACTTTACATAATAATACAAAATCCTATAATGGGTTGGCACTTATTGTAAAACGCGCACAGATTGCTTTGTATCGTGCGATAAAAAATTCAAATCTCCCGAAATGTGATATGAAAATTCGTGTACAATGTATTAAGTTGACTAACCTATGACACGTATATAATGATCAGATATCTTGCTACCCGCAAAAAAATTAGTTTTAAATTATAGCAAATATGTTGCATAGTAGGAATTGTCCTCGGCACCGAAAGGTAAAAGAGGCTAAAGATAATGAATGAGTGAATGTTTTATTTATATTCATTTAAATGCATTCACTCTTCTCGTTCATCTAATTAGTCCTATCCATTTTCCAGTTTTGGACAATAACCTCCTCTTTCCACTTCCAGTCTTCCCTACCTCTTTCATCCATGTTTTTCCTGCCAGTCTAGCGATATCATCTGACATTCTCATTTTTGAACGACCCAGGTTGCCATTTGGTATTTTTTCACTCCAGCTTCCATCTTCACGTCTCGCGACGTATCCTGTCCATCTCCACTTCAATTTACAAATTCGCGTAGTATTGTCTTCTAAAATATGATCAAAAATTATTGTCATCTAGTATGACTTTGGAGTTGTTCCTAATTTATGAATACAACTACATTTATACTTAAATGTCAAAATTGACATTTGATTTTTAAGTGAGTTATAGTTGCATTTATAAATTAGAAAATATTCCATTGCCATACTAGATAAAAATAATGTTTGATCATATTTACTATACTTTCGTTTTTTGCCTAATGCTCATTACTCACTTTCTCACTGAATGTAACACCTATCATGAAGCTTTCCATGGCTCGTTGAGTACCTTCCAACTTGTGTATTAGGTCCTTAGTGAACGTCCAGGTCTTTACTCCGTAGGTCAATATTGGGAGACTTTAGTTTTTAAATATTTTGGGATTGGTTTTAAACATGTTTACCAGTTTACCATATCCTGCCCATCCTAATCGTATTCGCCTATTCAGCTCTCTCACGCGTCCTTCCTTGTCTAAACTAACACATTGGCTTAAGTATATACGTATATTGTAATGACGCCCCCTAATATTCAAACGGCTTTATGTAAAAATATAAATAATTCATGGCAAATCACCACAAGTTATAATAAATTAGATGGTTTTAATCATTGAATTTTATGTCAAACTCAGGGCTAATAAAAAGATCTAATAATTATTATTTCAATAAATGGTTTATTGCTCTCTGGATTTTATTTATTTGCATTAACTAGCAACTAGCTCCGGTAAAGCACGAAATAAAATATATATAACTCTTAACCCAGGGGAGTAGGATCATTAACTTTGTATTATAATTGCTTTGTTGTATGATAAATTAACCGATATGGCAGATGCGTGACTTTGTATTTGACATGTCTATAACCTCAAAATTTAGTGTCAAAGTGATTTGCTCGTCCGAGAAATGCAGCATAAACTGAATTACAAAACCCCGAAAAAGGCAAAACCACATCAAGTAAATGCTGCTAAATATGTGACGTGGCTTCCGGCTAACCTGTTTTTGTTTCAGTGACGCAAACAAACTCTCTGATGTGCAACTATTTAATTTCCGGCAAAACTGCAAAATCGGCCCCAAACAGCAAATCTAAGGGACGCTGTCTCGATTATTGAAATCTGGACAGACCTAGGCCGCTGGAATCACGTTCAACCCCTTGGGAAATGTCGAAACTTGAAGAACCCCCAATACTACGGCGCTGCTCCACCTGCTTTCTGTGAAATTTACCTTTCGAAGTGGTGTTCCGTTGCTGGCTCGCACAATGAAGAGACACCACGACTATTACACGCTTGGTGACGACTTCCTCCTCCACATTTCTCCACACAGGCACTGCTAAAGACCTTCTGCAAACGTAGCACACCCAATTCTTGCTTGCCGATGTCTCGGATCAGTCAAAAGAGACTCCGAAGTTAGTCACACTAGGACGAAATCTTGCTGGGCTATTTCTCTTTATTGGGAACTGTTTTGACTTGGAAAGTTAGCCACAAAGATGCACTATACACTGGTAACTATGATTAAACACAAATTTGGCTCAACAAATAACTTTCTTTATTAATAATTATGTAAAAACTGGGAGCTCAACTGACTCACAGCCTTCATGTTACAAAAGCTTCTATCTGATCTCATTTGTTAAACAATTGACATTCTTGTTTTCAAGCGATAACGATCTACATTTGTTTATAAGAAATAAGGTTTCGTTATATGTTTACTTATGGACTATAGTTTTGAGGGAATGTTCTTGCTTAATTACTAAAATGTATTTTTCTTTGAAATTGTTCACCTAGCACTTTGCTCTGTTTTTAATTCACTTGGTTTTAATTGCACTTATTCACATGAGCTTATTTAGCACTGTATCACTGTCTGTCTTCCGATAGGTTGCCTTATTGTTCTTTGTAATTTTTACTTCCTCATACTGCTTTGCTTCACCTTTCCGTTACCTTATCGTTTGTGGCTTATACACCTGCAATACTAACGCTCATACAATTTCTGTTCTTCACAGAACATCTTGTATTATTTTCAAATTTATACCATTGTTTGACGTTATTCAACTCAACCCTGTTAGTTACATAATTCAAGCTACATTTGCCATTCCAAGCATTAAGTATGACAAACTCTGAACGTACCCTTTCTGATTTCTATCTTATCTCATGCCAACCTTTCTTACTCAAATTATGATTGCTACTGCTCATATCAAGTGCATTTCTTAGTGTAGAATGCTGACTTTCTTGCAATAAATAAAATATTCAATTCTGTGCTCATTTTTTGAACTTACTCATTCTTGTTTTAAGTAGGCAATCATAACTGCCGTGGGCAGAAAACCATTAAAATATATATTCTTCAACCTTTTCTAATGCTTTTCCTTCTATTTGTAAAAGTGTTATACATTCACTTACTCAACTTTATTTATTTTTATATTAATAATAATAATAATCATAATCATAATATTGGCGTCCCAGAATATAGCCACTTCTTTTTGAAGCAAATAATCCGCTTTACGGGGTGGATTGACCTCCATTTGTCCTCTTAATATAATTTTTCTTAGAGTTGCGGTTGTCATTTGTATTTAAAAATACATAAATTAAACTGCAAATAGTTTATTTGATACATTATACATCTCTAATCGAAGTTTTGCTTCGCTAAATCTTTAATTCTATTCAGTTTAAGTTTGGAGGTGCTGCTAATACATACATATATTTATTTTATTTTATTTATGTGAAAAAACGTAATACTTTATATGGAAACTATGTATATTAATTAGTAATTAATTAACTAATATTTATTCATTATATGAAAGCTGAAAAGCAGTCGTAGCAGTCGCATGTGTAGTTGCCTTGGTTTAGTGAAACTAATTATTAAGTAAGTGGAGATAAGTTTACTGCAATTTAATTATGAAGTGTGTTGTGTGCACCGAGGATGTCCAACCTGATAGAGAAATATCTTGTGATCTGTGCAAACAATTTGTACACTCTACATGCAGCGGTTTATCTAGAAACGAAACAGCATGCTTGAAGGCTAAAGATCGCAAGTTGTCTTTTTACTGTATGAACTGCAAAGATATCAAATTGCAATTAGCAAGTATTAAGGGGCTGAGAAAAATTGTAGAAGATTTGAAGTCTGAAGTCAAAGAATTAAGAGAGCGTGTTATTCAATCATCATCAGTACAAAAACAGGACCAGCTTCAAATTTCAGAACAGGTTATTTCGGAAATTCAGGACCGTAGAAATCGTGAATCGAATATAATAATTTTCAATTTGGATGAATCGAAAGAGCCTAACCATAAAGATAGGATAGCTGATGATAAAAATATTGCACAGAAAATTCTAAGTGATATACAGGAGGCTAAGGTCTAGGATTTAAGTATCTTTCGTTTGGGAAAGTTTGATAACGCTAAAAAACGGCCTCTTGTAGTTAAATTCAAGTGTATAAATGATGCTCTACATATTCTTCGAAATAAAAAATTTATAAAAAGTAGTTATAATGTCGTTGTAGCAGCTGATCAAACTATAATGCAAAAAAATCACTTCAAAGCCTTGAAAACTGAGCTTCAATCATCATGTTGATAGAGGTATCATGAACAAAACCATTAAGTACGTAAAGGGTGTTCCTAAAATTGTTGATATCACCTCACAATCGGCTACAAAAAACTTAATTTAAATACGGAGCTTACGATTTATTATCAGAATGTTCGAGGAATGCGCACTAAGTTAAATGATTTTTATTTGGCCGTTTTAAGTGAATCTTATGACATAATTGTGGTTACTGAGTCGTGGCTTACTGACTTTATTAAAGACCAAGAGTTTATTGATGAAAGATATTTTGTTTTTAGAAGAAATCTGAAGAAACTAGTGATAAACTAAGTGGTGGAGGTGTTTTAATTGCAATTAAAAAGAAATATGCCGTGTCAGTTATGATGATTAGTCCAAGTGATAGAGAAGAGTTGTGGTTGTCAATTACATTTAATAATCAAAAGATTGTATTATGTGCTGTATATTTTCCACCGGGTACTGCTTACGAGAAATACATGGAACATTGTATTCTACTTGAAGACTGTGTCAGTGAAAATCAAGATAGTTTATTTATAACAGTTGGAGATTACAATCTTCGCAATATTCAATGGCAAGCTGAAGAGGAGTTGGAAGGTTTATCAGCAATTCGCTTACCAGGTGAAACTGAACAACTTGTATATGATACTTTCTCATATTGTGGACTAAGGCAATTTAATAATGTTAAAAATATTAATAATGTTATACTAGATCTAATGTTCTCAAACGTTTGTCTGCAAAACGCTGCAACAGATCCTTTACTTCCATGTGATCTTCATCATCCCCCACTTTTGTTTAAATTAGTTATTTCTCATTTAACTGAACTATGCAAATTAGAGGAATATTATCTGAACTTTAAAAATGTTGATTACGACAATTTGAAACTACATTTAGCCAACATAAATTGGAATATGCTTTTCGAGAATAATAGTTTAGATTCATGTGTAAATATTTTTTATGATGCGCTATATTCTGCTTTTAACATTTTTGTACAGAAGAAAAAATGTAGAAACAGTACTTTTCCCATATGGTATACACCAAACGTTATAAACTTAATTAAACAAAAAAAGCTATGCATAGAATGTTCAAGCAGTATAATAGTGAAGTATATTATGAGGAATTTCGTCGTTTAAGAAATATGTGTAAAAGTGCTATTACAGCTGCGTATAACAACTATTTAAAACAAATGGAAAGTAATATTGTTAATGATATAAATAGTTTTTGGCGTTATGTCAAGTATAAAAATAACGGTTTAAAAACTGTACCGCATAATATGTGTCTAGGTGACGAGTCTGTAAATGATAGCATTGGCATTGCTAATTTATTTTGTAAATATTTCAAATCAGTGTATAGTGAAAGCAATAATATTGATACCTCTTTTGAATTTAATACTTCTTTTTGTGTTAGCTCACATACAGTATCGCATGAGGAAATTCTACAATTTCTCAATGAATTATGTATTAATAAAGGAGCAGGGCCGGATGGTGTACCTCCTAGTATTCTTAAGAATTGCGCTTCTGACTTAGCGGATCCATTGGTTAAACTGTATAATATGTCTCTTAGTACTGGTACGGTTCCGTCCATTTGGAAACGCACATTTATTGTTCCTGTATTTAAAAACGGGGATCGTTGCGACATAAAAAATTATAGACCCATAAGTATACAATCTAGCATACCAAAAATTTTAGATAAATTAGTCAGTAAACTGTTTCAAAGACTTTTCATGAATATCATAGCTGAAAATCAGCATGGGTTTTACCCGGGAAGAAGTACCTTAACGAATTTATTTCCTTATATAAGTTTTATTAGTGACTCTATTGAAGCAGGTCATGATGTAGATGCTGTTTATACAGATTTTAGCAAAGCATTTGATAGAGTCAATCATAGCTTACTGATTGCTAAACTGAAAGGTTATGGTATTCAGGGAAGGCTATTATCTTGGATAAATTCTTTTGTTAAAGGTAGAACACAGTTGGTAAAAATTAATAATTTTAAACCATCAGAGTTTGAGGTGTTATCTGGAGTTCCTCAGGGTTCCCATCTTGGACCTATTTTGTTTTCCGTATTTATTAATGATATTTCTGCTCGTTTAAGTTCAAACTTTCTTTTATTTGCTGATGATTTAAAAATCTTTAAAAAAAATTGAAACAGAAGATGACTGTTTAGCGTTACAAAGTGGTCTAGGTAGTTTACACAATTGGTGTGTTGTCAATGATATGGAATTAAATATTAGTAAATGTAAATCCATTAGATTTAGTAAAAAAAGAGTGAATACTTTGTTTACATATTGTATTGATAACGAAGTACTTGAAAATGTTCCAGTAATTAGGGATTTGGGTGTCTTATTAGACAGTTCTCTATCGTTTATTGATTATATTCATCACATAACTGCTAAAGCATTAAGGATGTCTGGTTTCATTAAAAGAATTACTCTACAGTTTAATAATATACGATGTTTGGTAATACTCTATGTATCTCTGGTACGATCAATACTCGATTATAATTGTATCATATGGTCTCCTACCTTTAAAGTGCATTGTAATCGCATAGAAAATGTACAGAGAAAGATTGTTAAAACACTTTGCTATAAATGTAGAATTCCCTTTGAAGACGTCAATTATCTTCAAATTTTGCAGTATTTTGGTTTTCATCTGATGCATATCAGAAGAAACTATTTTGAATTATGCTTTGCATATAAATGCCTAAATTTTCTTATATCTTGCCCAGAAATATTGTCACTCTTTAACCTGTATGTTCCTCAAGTTAATACTAGAAATAGTTATATGCTGCAAGTGAAGTATCATAGAACAACGTATGGTACTAACACTCCAGTAAATAGAATAGCTAAAGTTGTAAACACGCTTACTAGTGATATTGACTTATTCCATGTATCTTTACACACGTTTATTCGTAATGTTAAGAAGCACCTTAGAATGTAAAGTTTAATAAGCATTTACATTTTGTATTTTTTTTCCTTTTCATTCAATTCTTATTTTATTTTATTTTTATATGGCATCTTATATGTAGCGACTGTTCGCTTGTATTTTCTTTTTCTATATTATGTAAAATGGTATAATCCGTAAAATAAACTATTATTATTATATATTATTACTTATTACAAGTATATGTACAATAAATGTTGTTAATATAGCCTATGGAAAATTTAAAATTTCGATAATTATACTCCATATAGGAGTTTGGCCTAGGAATTGGCGGGTTACCGATTATCTTTGCCGAAACTAGTCCCTCTGGCCGGTCTACGACGTTTCGGCGCAGCCGATTCGGCGCGACCGATTCGGCGCAGCCCTTTCGGCGCGAGTATACCTATTTTGTGAGTTCAGTTTTACATTTAAATCACAAGCTAATAAAATGTTATATTTTGTTAATTTTTGTATGAGGCTCTTTCGAATATATTTTAGTTAGAGGATAATTAAAATTCTATATAAATAAAAGTTACTAGAAAATATTAGCTTTTGCGTCAGAATACAACGCTACAATTTAGTATTTTTTGTATGCAAAGAAAAGTTTTGAAAGCATACTTCTAAAAAAATCAGAAGGTTAAATAATACTTAAGAAGCTTTTGTTCAATATGTAGGTACTTTCCTTAGTTAACATATTCAAATAAAAGTAAGAATAAATTAATGTGGACCTAACATTGACTTCTTCCCAAATGTGTATACAAACTCTTAAGTTTTTTGGTTTTGTGGTCTTGAAAATAATATACAGCGTGATCAGAATAATGGGTAACAAAGGGGCAACTTTTTAAATTTGCATTTATTAGAAAATTTTGTTCTTGATAAAAGTCCCTGCATTTTCTAAAATTCAAAATAAATTTGCTAGAACTTAAATAGCTCCGTTCGTATACGGGGGAGGTTCAATAATATGAAAATAACATAAGAATAAAGTACCCTTATTATTCAAAATAGACAAAAATGTTATTTAAAAAAGTTGCTTAGAATTGAGAGAAAATGTAAAATATGAAGTCACAGCCGCCTACTCCAAAAAGTAATTTTCTCTGTTTTTCCTTTTTTTACCGCCCTGTGCATTACGCTTCAGATTAACTTATTATAAGATATGGTAAGAATATACTGTCAAAAATCAGTGTCGCTTACTTAGCAACAAGAAACTTACGTGAATCGAAATTAGTGTTAAGAAATTAAAAAATGTGTGTCCAACGTGAAAAATACAAGTATCTTTAAAAAAAATTACAAATGATCCGAATATCAACCGTACAAAATAATAAAAAAGGAAACTTTATTCTTAATATTTGTTAAGTACAACATTTCAATTAAACATTTAAATTGTTCTGAATTCTTGTTGATGTTTGGATCATTTGTTTTTAAACTTTTTGAAAGATATCTGTTTTTTACTTTGGACAAAAAAATTGATTTATTAACTAATTTCAATTAATTTTCTTTTTGCTAAGTAAGCGACACTGATTTTTGACAGTATATTCTTACCGTATCTGATAATAAGTTAATCTGAAGCGTAATGCACAGGGCGGTAAAAAAAGGAAAAACAGAGGAAATTATTTTTTGGAGCAGGTGGCTGTGACTTAATATTTTACACCTTCTCTCAATTCTAAGCAACTTTTCTAAATAACATTTTTGTCTATTTTGAATAATAAGGGTACTTTATTTCTTTGTCATTTTCACATTTTTGAACCTCCCCCGTATACGAAAGGAGCTATTTAAATTTTAGTAAGTTTATTTTGAATTTTAGAAAATGCAGAGACTTTTATCAAGAAGAAAATTTTCTAATAAATGCAAATTTAAAAAGTTGCCCCTTTGTTACCCATTATTCTGATCACGCTGTATTTTTTAAATCTACCAAAAATAAAATATTTTGCTTATCGTTTAAATGTATAACATGCTACTTCCTTTTGAACTAAATTAGGAAACCACCAATAGAATTTGAAATAACTTTACGAAAACATGATATAATTAGTAAATTAAATTTACAATTGTATTTTTTAATGTCTTCTACGTTACTTAGTTAGTATGTTATGAAAAATACATGACGAGCAATGAACGCGTTTTTATTGAAATGAATTTACATATGCCCCATTTACTCCAATATGTAATAGGGCTTTTAAAAACTATTCGCTTTATTAATTTTGTACCTTGGGGACATTTTGTAATCACCTAATTTTGTGATTTTTCCAAACACGACACTCTTGTTCTATAAAAAAACTAAATTTTTTATCGAAGATTATAAAAGTACCACTTCCGGTTCCCCGATTTTAACCAGAGATATTGAAGCTCGGCATTAATTGTTTTAAGACTAATCATGCAGTTGAATCTTGTAAATATAGACTCTGTCGACATTGAAAACAAAAACACAATTCGTTGTTTCAGTCATTTAATGAATATGTAGCTGTGAATCTTCAAATCACAATTAGGTTCGTGGTTCACTTATGCTAATTACAATGACATGCCAGGAGATGTATGTTTATCAACAGTTCAATCAGAAATTCAAACAGCCATCGGATAAGGTAAAAAATGTCCAAGGTTATTAGATGTAAGTAACCTTGTTTAAAATTAGGATTAACCTAACTGGCCCATAACTATACCTTGTTCATCGAACAGAAATAGTTAAGCCACTACCTAGCAACATTTTTCTATTGGTCGAACTTCTAAAACTCTTAGTACAAGCAAGTGCGTGCTTCACTTGAAACTTCTCTTGCTAATTTGCTACCTGGCGTGCTTTTCTTAATTTGCATGTGAATTGCTCCGCATACATAAATGGGTGGGAGTGGATACGTTTTCGCGCCGTAATGTCTCACGCCGAAACGTCTCGCGCCAAAACGTCTCCGCGCCGAACCGTCTCTGCGCCGAAGCGTCTTCGCGCCCAACCGTCTCTGCGCCGAAGCGTCTTCGCGCCGAAAGGGCTGCGCCGAATCGGCCGCGCCGAATCGGCTGCGCCGAAACGTCCCATTCCGTCCTCTGGCACACCATTAATGGCATACTTCCACAAGCGTAGAAAATTTAATATCTTGTCTGTTATAAGTTAAACTCTCTCTTCTTAAAATATATTGGTCCGATAACTGTTACTAATGTAGAATATAGAAAAATGTGTTACTTTCCCTCTCATTTCAAGAGTACAGAACATGTGTACCAGAGTACCCTTAATTTTCCGGATTTTAATATCAGAACTACTTACGCTTCTTGCTAATCACTCGGCTAACTCACTGATAAGAACCCTTGTTAATAAGGTAAATCAAGTAATACGGATGCGTCAAGAACATTTACCATGTAAAGATATACGTAATTTATCGTAAAATGTGTTTGACAGCATCTCCGACATAGATACCTTCGTTGATAATTGCTATAAATGGATAAATGGATCGTTCATTATAATATAGCCTAAATTGAGTAATTTACGTGGATACATTTCAAGACAATGTGTATCAACGCATTCTATGTGCACAGCACAGCACACGCTATACAAATGTGACGCTGATCCTCAGCAAAATATACCAATGACCCTATGTTGCGTATGACATCAAACACAGTGTATATGTAAAATAGCACACTGTTCCTGAAAAGAAGGTAGTTTTCCCACTGTGACCTATATAAACTATATAATTTTTAAACCAGTTCATAACCTTTCTTTGAAAATACCTACAATTCAGAGATTGGAATATTGGACCAGAAGTTCGAAGAACCTACAGGAAAGGCTGCACGTTTGTTTGATTTTATTTTCCAACAGCCCGCCCAAGTATATTATTTGAAGGTATTTACTGCGCTCTTCCAAAATAAGGAAATCAGAATGAAATAAAACGCCAACTAAAGCTCTTTTGGAAATTGATTTGTTAATTTAGACTTGGGTTTTCATCACTGAGACATTTATATAGTTCGCTCAACTCTTTATTAGCGTTTTCTAAAGTGGCTACAATTGGCACGAAATAGAATAAAACATAAATACTATCATGTGTATGTCGAGGTCTAAGCATAGTCACGGTTTCAAGTAAATAATGCACGTATGTATGCTTACGATAAAACTATAACAATAAACGGCCACAATGACGTTATCTTTCTTCTCCTTCTTTTATCTTCCTTTTCAGCTTATTTCCGTCCGATCTTGGAGAGAGTCTTCTCCATCTCTGCATATTTTCCACCTTCCCTGAAATTGCCAGATGCTCCTTCTGGAGTCTCAATTGCAAAACGAAGTTTATTCCGTTGATGTCGTCTTGATCTACACAACCATCACTTGTTCCTCACGATGAGGAGAAATATTAAATCCGACAGTCCAGTCCTTCTGCTTGTCTTTGTTTCTGTCTTTGTCGCTTCGGTTGATCCCCAAAATAGTTCGCGGTATCAAGCCCGTATGTTCCAATTAAGAGGATGCAGCTTTCCGCTTCAAGTTTTTGAGGACCACAACGTTTCTCGAAATGTACTCCAGGTTTCAAGCGCTGCATATTCGCTAGCTAATCGTCTACCACCTCCAAAGTATACTCGTTGAAAGTGACTTGGACGTTGTTCGGGCTCATAATCTACGTGTTTTGGGGTTTCATCTTGAGGCCTATCATTTACGACGTCTCATCAAGCTCCCTCGGCATATTTCCGAGCTCGTCCGAGTCGCTGCTCACCACTTTGATGTCATCGGCAAACCTCAAGTGACTCAAATACTTCCCTCCCCACTTCTCTGAATGGGGATCGTTCCACTGACTTGGTCTTCTTGCTTTTTGACATGAAGGGTGGCATAGATGGTCCTGATAAGGTTTGGGCATCTAGAGCTGAGCCGTGCTCCATTTATGCCTTTCAGTTTACATGAGAAGAATGCCTTCTAGTAGTCGACGAACCCAAAATGGAAAACATATCTATGTTGCACTCAGCGAACCTTTCGATTAGTGTGCGCAATATCTAGATATGAGCAGTCATGCTGTAGCTTCTTCTAAACCCATGAACCCGGCTTGTGCCACTGATTGATATAAGTCGAATATAAGGTTCAGACTTTGGGTTATTATTGTGGCGAGCAACTTATAGAAAATAAACAAAATAGATTGAAGGGTGCAGAGTTCTTGATGTTTGTGCTGTCCAACAAGGTAACGATTCTAGTTTTGAACATATCTCCTTATTTATTTAATGATCGAGTAATGTATAATCTGCCAGGTAACGCAACAGGTTGAGTAGATATAACACTGCGAAACAGTAACGAACGACTGGTCGATAAGAAAAGATAGTAATAACTGGGTTTCTTTCTTCAACGCAGTTATTCAAAAGAGCAGAGTTCATAAAAATTTAAAATGTCATTTTTATTCAAACTGTTTTTCATTTTCATAGTCTTATATGTACAAGCTTTTGGATTTACGATGGATAGTAATTTATGTTCAAGTCTTGCACAATTAGACATGGATTCTCTGTTGGATTACTATCCCTAAACCTTCATTTCACAAATCTTTCATTAAGAAGTATGGTGACGACCTTATCTTATCTATTTCATCAGATGATGTGGTGGAAACCTTATAACTTTCAATAGCTATAATAACCATATTCAATTCACTATTGAAAGGGAAAACATAATTTGGTTCCGTTTTTGGCACAAAGGGCGTAAGAATCCTAACAACACTATATATATTTGCATAGAAAGAGCATCAATTCGAACAGATAACTCTATTAATTACTTCCTTACCATCCCATGAAAATTACAATCAACTGTGTTTTGACACTTACATCAAGAATCATCAAATGATCTCATCACTCATTGGTTCAAAGAAATATAAACAAGTTACACTTAATCTTGAAATAAAACTCATACCCTTAAGGTCTTTAAAAAACTGTTATAATTATAATCAAAATATAAGTAATAATAATGGCTCGGAACCTCCTAACCAGAACTCCAGTCAAATTAAGAATATATAAATCTCTTCCTTATATAAACCATGTATGTAACCAATAAATTAATTAAAGAGGTAGATGTTAACATACTCCACAGAATTTTTTGCGTACATGTTAATTTAAAAACGAGTTAAAATTATATATGCAACCTGTTACACAGAAGTGCCTTGTGTGTTATAAACCAACCAACATTTAAAACAACAAATTAGTAAAACAAAGAAAATCTCAGATGGTATTTTATGCAATTGTATTCCATTGTGACATATTAAAGCGAAAGTAGCTAGAAATGAGCTTAAATGCACACTTTTAGCTTTATTAATTATTTGTAAAAAGTAATACACAGAATAATTTTGTTTTATGGTAATAATAATAATAGAGGTTTTTTATTCAATGTCATTTACACAATAATTGAATTAAAGCAAGGTTCAACAAAATTGTTCTTACACCTTACCTCGACATAGCTGTAGACGACAACAATTTAATAAATAACTAATTCAAGTGACACATTTAGCGCAACAGATACGAGTGAAATACAGTAGACAACAATATTGTGTAGGAGAAAATATGATGTTATATCTGTTCTTACATCTAACCTTCTCGACATAACTGTAGACGACGACATTATAATAAATAACTAATTCGAGTTACACATTTAGTACATATGAGTTAAATGCCGTAGACAAAATGTTGTGTAGTGGAAAATATCATGTTATATCTGTAAGGAGAACAAAAACCTTTTGTATAGTTGTTCTTAATTTCCAGACGTTGTACATCTCATTTGTGGTTTCAATGTATTAATTATGATGACACCTTGATAACAAAATGATATCGTTAACTATAACAATTTCTGTGGGAACTTGCTGCTTGTCCACATTAAAATATAATTTGCACATCTAAATTCTGAAATAAACTGATAGGTACAGCTCTTAATCCTACATACTTGAAGATTGCATCGAGTGTTTTACGATAATTGTTGAATAGAAACACGTTTGGATCGTGTAGGCAAGAATTGATCGTTATGGCACTTCGATGTAGTTAACTGTCAGAAAAAAAATGAGCATCAATATAGGAAGTGCTCATTTCATTATTCACAATCTTATCACAAATTGCATGTCTTTGGTCCATTGAAACAGCTTCCTCAACAGCAGAAAGAATTTTACCGGCAAGGAATCTGGAAATTAGTACAACAGTGGGACCGAAGCCGGACATCTCGGCGCCGCCATCTCGGTGCCACTACTTCGGCGCCGCCATCTCGGCGCGGGGCCAGCTCGGCGCGGATCCATCTCGGCGCCAGCCAACTCGGCGCAAGGCCATCTCGGCGCCGAATTCAAATTCGCAAACTATAGTGTGCACTATGTAAGAAAATTATTATAAACAAATAATAAATAAAGTGATCGCCAAAAAGTTGGCATCAAATGAAAATTATTTAGAATTTCTTGGAAAATCAAACACTGATGACCCGAGGTGGTTGCAAAGTGATTACAAATGGGCCAAACAAAAGTTGTCACGTGACTTCCGTTATCAGTAAAATTTTACATTTTTTAAAAATAATTACGAAACATGCATTTACCACTCGAGATAGAGACAAATTTTACGAAAAAAGGTTTTCTGACCTTGAGATTGTTCAGTCAGCTAAAACTAACACACAATAAAAAATCTAATTGAAATCTTGCTTAATTTCCGAAAAATTACAGTTTTTGATTTACACAAATTCGAAAACGCCATTTTCTAACTAAGTAAAGTGCCTTTTATGTGTCAAATATTTCTTTAATGTTTATTTCCCAAATCAAAGAATTTTAGTTTTAACAAAGGTTTTCTATTATGAAATAAAAAACTTTGTTAAAAATATTTGTTTTTCCATAGCAGTCTGTTAAAAGTAAAATTCTTTGATATGAGACCTAAACAACAGAAAATGTGTGATATCAAAGTTGGCCGAGGATTTTGAAATTTGGTATAGGAGCCTAGATGTTGATTCTAAACAACTTCTTTTCATAACTTTTTGTCATATTTGCTACATAAAAGGCAGGCTACTCTACAGTAAAATAGGATTTTTGAAAATTTCCAAGGCATACTTAATTTTTCAAAACTGAAATACTGTTAGAAATTCGCCTTTAACCAAGCAGGGCTGAACCCCAAAAAATTAAAATTTAAATCGAGATTTTTTTTACCTTCTACAAGAGTCGTTTCACCTATCCGGGGACACACTGTATATACAGGGTGATTTTTAAGTTAATTTTTTCTTTTTACTAGGATATAAAGTTTAAAAAAGTAAGCTTTTTTTCATTTGCCACTTTTGCGAAATATCAAAACTAACGGAGGTACAAGGTGTTAAAGTTTCAAATTAAGAACTAAAATTACTTAACGAAACTTAAATTAAACTTAATCTAACTTAAATGGTATGTTCAAAATTATCAGCATTCGCTTCTACAGACACGTTCCGCGTATAAGAGCGATGCAGCAGCGGCATTTTGACCACACTCTCAGTAAATAATAAGCATATTCATCATTCATTATTTTCATAAACACGAGCCATTATTGTAGCAATAACATTAAGAAAATTATAATGGAAAACTAGTTGACAGGTCATTCCTTGACAACAGAGATAAACAAAAATAAAATTGTACAGCCGCCTATGCGCCAAAGTTTAGTTTTTAATTTGAAACTTTAACACCCTGTACCTCCGTTAGTTTTGATATTTCGGAAAAGTGGTAAATAAAAAAAATTGTTATTTTTTTAGCTTTATTTACTGGTAAACGGAAAGAATCAACTTACAAATCACCCAGTATATAAATATATATAAAAAATACTGGTAATGTTTACATTTTACTTTATACAGGATGATAGCTTGCCCGAAAACCTATTTAGCCCGTATTAGATATATTGAGTGATTTTTGTTTGTTTGTTTGTTTGTTAATGGACAAGGTCTGGGCATGCAGAGTACCAGGTACCTTAGACACCGACTGCTTTGGTCATATGGTCAAAGTCATACTTAGAATTTTGCCGAGACTAGGGAGTTCCAACCCTAACAAGGGATCTTTTACATGCTACACATCGTAGTAACATGGGACCCACGGCTTTACATCACTTCCGAATGATGGCATTCTGTAGAGGCTTTAATCTGAAGTTTTTTATTTTTGTAAATCTTACCGGGACCGGGACCCTTAGATCAGCAGTCAGGATGCTTACCACTGAGCTACCGACCCCGGCAGGAGTGATTTTTACTTAGTTTAAAAAAATGACGTTTTTCGAAGTTGTGTAAATCCATAAAATACAATTTTTCGGAAATTAAGCAAGATTTCCATACGACTTTTTATGGTGTATTAGTTTTAGCTAACTCAACAATATCAATGGCAGAAAACAACTTTTTTCGTAAATTTTGCCTCTATCTTGGCTAGTAAGTATTGAATTTTACTGATAACGAAAGTCACTTGACAACTTCTGTTTTGACCCATTTGTAATCACTTTGCAACCACCTCTGGTCATCAGTGTTTGATTTTCAAAAAAACTTTCTTTTTCATTTGATGCCAGCTTTTTGGCGATCACTTTATTTATTATTTGTCTATAATAATTTTCTTACATAGTGCACACTGTAGTTTGCGAATTTGAATTTGGCGCCGAGATGGCCTTGCGCCGAGTTGGCTAGCGCCGAGATGGCTCCGCGCCGAGATGGCCTTGCCGAGATGGAGGCTCCGAGATGTCCTAGACCCCAGTGGGACACATACCTTAATGTTAATAGAAATTATGCTAAAGCTTCTAAACGTGTTTCTATTGAACGATCCTCGTATGATTCATGTATCAAACGCTTTGCTTTAATCAAATAAGATCAGAAGGGTTAGTAAGTATGTATTAATAATAATAAAGAAGTCTTCATCATTCTGATTACCACAAACTGCTGTCTGAATCCTCGTTGACCTGAATTACAACAGGTGCTATGTCGTTTTGGTCTGCAAAATAAACAACCAGTAATTATGGCAGCGATGAACATTTTCTATTTTACTAACCTTTTTCCATCAGTTTTTATAATTTTAACACTCCTTAGACTTTTGTCTTGCCAGAACCTGCCCACCGAACCATGTTCAAATATCTACATCAGGGGTCGGCAACCTGCGGCCCGCGGGCCGCATGCGGCCTTTTGCAACTTTTTGCGCGGCCCGCCAAAGCACCAATATAACTTTAGGAAAAATCAACAATCTTAAAGCGTAAGCGTGCCGAAATGTGGCCGGTGACAAAAATGCGCGACAAACAGAAGCATAATGGGAAACCTATTTTACTGCGCAAGTTTAATCCCCACTCCCCAGCGAATACGACGTCTCGCTTAGCAAGTGTAGCATTCTTTCTAGTGATGGGCATAATTGGATGATTTCAATAATCGGAATGTTCCATTTCGGAATGTTTATAAAATCGGAATATCATCCGATTATTTTACATTCCGTAAATGCAAGCAAGGGAAAACGAGCGAAATAACAACAAGCGGAAGGAAGATGAAGTGCTTGCAAATTTACAATTTGAAATCTGTAGGTGTACTATCTAATAATTAATCTACGAAATACCACTGCCATTAGTGCCATTCACGTATCATACACGTGCGCACACGGCGCGACCCGTCGACATTCGCCAACCAGCATATAGCAGTCAAATGAGTCAATACAACCTTCCGTATTCCGTTCAGTTCAAATTGGCATTTCGTTTTCTCATTTTGTGTACCGAATAGTAAAATAATCGAATTCCGATAGTTCCGAATTTTGTGCACCGAACAGTAAAATAATCGAATTCCGAAAAGTTCCGAAATAATAGGAACCTTCCGATTTTTTGAACAATCGGAAACTTTCCGATTATTCATTCCGGATAGGCCCATCACTAATTCTTTCATTTCGCCAGTTTGCTACTGTATGTTCATATGTGCGTTCATGTTGACAGCCGTATGACGTTTCACTACAATATTTTATATTTTTTATATTTACATATTTATACATATTTAATTGGAATTGTATTTTCTTTTTTTTTCCCTTTTAAGAATTGTAAAATTTTTGTTCTCTAACATTATTGTTATTATAGCATGTCAATAAAAAATAAATTTTTTCTATATTTATTTTTAATAATATTTATACTCGTATATGATATAAAAGCACTATTTAAGTTACATTTGAATGTGCGGCCCGCATAAAAAAAAATTATTTTGAAAATGGCCCGCCGTCCGAAAAAGGTTGCCGACCCCTGATCTACATCATTCAAATAAACATATTGTAGGTAATTCTTTTGTTTGGAATTTCTAACATATTTGTAAAAAATGTTACTTTGAAAGCCGCAATATATTCCAACTACATGAGGCCTCACCGTAGGTCGTCTTTGTTTCATCTGAACCAAATTTGTTTCAGTATTCTGCCCAAACAACTGAGTCTACCTTTCCGTATATCTTTTTCGCTTAAGGTTCTTGATACCGTTGCTCGAGTAATGTGTTGCTCTACAAGTAGGTACAAACATTCTTGTAAGTAATATTAATTAAGGCTACCTCGGTGGTTGAGTGGTCTTGTTGTGTGCTTAGCAACCAGGTGGACATGGGTTCAAATCTGGCCGTAGCCGAGAATTTTCTCGGAGCGGCAGTGAATTTGAATCCATTAGTTAAGTTAGATGTAAGTTGTTGTGTGTGTGGTATGTTTGCATGCGGGGGAGCGTTGCACTTCCCGCGAGGTATGAATGGTCCTCGACACCGAAAGGTGAAAGAAGCTATAGATTATGATGATGAATATTAATTAAAGGACTGACAACGAAAACCGGAAGTGTCACGTGACTGAAATTCGGTTCCGGACCTGACATGACCAATCCAAACATATAACTTTCATAACTTTTTTATCTATCTCTTACGGTTTGGCTGCTGAAACAGCGTCCCGGACGGACCAGCGTCCCAGACAAGTCTATTATATATATGGTGGATATATGCTTGTGGTATTGTAATTATTTTTGTATTGCGCGAAAGAAGTGTTTTCTGCTGCGCATAGGAATTACACTTCTAGACGAAACCGTTAGGCAAAAAAGTAATTCGAATTCGCCAAAGAACACTCATTTTGCCAACGAAATAAAAAAAAATCTACTACCGCTAAACAAGAATCAATACACCTAGTGCGCAAAATACTTTTTTTCTCCAACCACACGAATAAGACGCCATATTGTCGTATAATTTTGTAGAAAAAGTAAGTCATTTCGGGATGTTCTCCAATTACCTTAGCAACTGTACACTTTTCGATTCATATTTGCACTAGTACAAAAACGGACGCAAGATAGGGCTTTACATAGTAAATTTTAAATAAAAAGCAAACGTTTCGTCAATATTCGGCAGTCGCCGTCGTTGTTGTTTATTTTTCCCGTACAGTGATTGTTTATTTGCGCCATGACAGTTCTACAATATAACCTACAATGTTTGATTCTAAATAATAAGTCATATTACCGAATTTATGAGTAGTTGGAGAAAAAATTCATTCGTACAAAAAATGCGTTTTCGGGACGCGTAAGACTCGCCAGACTCCGCTGCGCGTCGTCCGGCGATCTGTCTTACTTGTCCCGAAATCATGCATTCTTTGTACTAATGAAACAAATAACTATTATCTACGACAGTGTGTAAAATTGCCTTTTAGTTGGCAGTTTTAAGTTTGTAACACGACTGTTTGATAACATGTTTTCATTAGTTTACGTCGTCAGTAGTAACGTGTTTAAAAGAATTCAAAGGCACGTTTTCAGTAGCAACTTGATTTAAAATTTTTAAAACACGCAAAATTACGACCGGTTGCTGGTAATCCTAATTTACATTTTTTTTTATATATACCGTGTTTTCTAGATTCTATCATAGATAAAATATTGTACGATACACATGAGTAAAGCATCTTTAGTTCTCGCGCGGCTTAAAACGCTCGCTCACCCGCGTTTTCTATCCCACTCATGACTAAAGATTAGCTTTACGCACTTGTATCATAAATTACTATTTTCACGTGGCCAATGGTACCATAAAATGAATAACCTATTTTTGCCAGGATAGAAAAAGGCAAACTTCTCGTATCGATAGCGATGCGCACGTATCACCTTTTTTGATGGATGTAGAAAATGGTATCTTATGATACTAGTGTATTAGTACGCATTTAAAGCACGTGCGACGAATTTAAGAGCACGACACGATGCGGAGTGCTTTTAGCGTCGCTAGTGCTTTAATGGCACGTGTATCATACACTACTTTTTCTACGATCGTAACAGAAATATAAAAACTTAGTTCGGTGACATTTTTTCTGTCATATTGTGTTAGATATTCTAGGTTATGTTGAGATTCAAATTAAAGGCGTATTTTAATATACAGTGCCTTCAGAAATGATCGAACGTTTTTGAATGGTTATGGTTATACAACGTATGAATAATATGTTGGTGGCACTGTAAGTTTATGCCAAATTCGAGATTAGCAGGTTAGGTTTTACGTCAGTCTGTGTAAGAACTGACGCAAAAACCTAACCTGATAACCTCGAATTTGCCATAGACTTACAGGGCCATCAACATATTATTCATACGTTGTATAACCATTTTATCAAAATGGCAGAACTGTGAATTATTTTTTAAATTACTAGTAGACAAGTACTTGGGCAAGTACAACAAAACTAGTCAGGTTGCTTAGCTGTTGTTTATAAACAACGATTTAAGAAAAAATATCAGAAAATCCGTTATTTCGAAAAATGAGTTAACGCTGATATAGAAAATGAAGCAGAAGCTGCCATGAATTCTACTCTTCTACCAGAGAAATCAAAATCGGTGTATGAAGCAGCTTACAAGAAATTCGAAATCTGGTATAAAGAGAGGGAAGTGGTTAGTGTTTCAGAAAAGGTAGTTTTGGCCTATTTTTCTCAAGCCTCGAAGATTTGGAAAAACTTTAATCTATGGAGTAATTATTCTATGCTTCGAACAACAATCCTTGTGAAGAAGAATACTGACATAAGTAATTTGTTATCGTATTTCTGAAGAGACCATCAGCAGCTTACAGGCCCAAAAAATTCATAATATTTTCAAGGAAAAAGATAGAGAGTTTCTTGAAGAAGGTGGGCGATAGGAGTTATGTAATGATGAAAGTATGATGGAAACGTCAAACAATTTTTTATAGCTTACTAATATGAATTGTTTTTAGACAGTTTTAATTGTTGGTTTGTAGGGAGCTTGTCGGAGAGAAGAACTTACTTTTATGGATGTTAGAAAATATTTTGGTTGCTTCATCTTTTACAAAAATTAACATTCCAATCACAAAAACGAAAATGTCTAGAATGTTTACAATAACGGAAGGTAATATTGAAAGAATTAATTTCTTAGAAATGTTCAGAATAATACAGTAAAATTGTTACCTTAAAAAAATGTGCCGCGGCGATTCCTCTTGACCACTGGTTTAGGGTCATTACAAAAGTGTAGAACCAAAAGGCCGTGCCCCCACTCAATGCCAAACAGCCGTCATCTTGAAAACAATTTGAAATCATGTTTTCTCGCGATTCATTGGTCGTACAGAAAAAGTTATTGAACAAAAAATGTTGGAAATAAAATTCTACACAATTTTGGTCCATGCCGCGATACCGAGAAGTTGGTATTTCGAACAGTAGAGGGCGACAAAGTTACCAAAAATCGGTTTCCACCATTCTAGATCAATGGGGATGGTTTCTTCGGAAAATTGCGAATGTGAAAGTCATAGTACTTAAATGTGCCCGAATCTCTTTTAATAATGTGACTGACTGAAATAGTTTCCGAGTTACATGGCTCTCAATTCCGCGCGGCGCCGGCGTGGGAAATGTACAGTGAGAGCCAAAATGATTTGTCCATTTTTAATTAGCAATAACACAATAATTACTTTAAGTACATAAATAACTATATGTAATCTTAAACAGTAAGTATGGGAGTTTTACTCCTTGAATATTGTATCCGCTAAATGCCCTCCTCCCTTCTCCACACATCCACACTTCTAAGTGTCGGAAAAAATTACTCATAACTCGTTGAAGCATGTCCTGCGAAATAGCTTCAATTTCTTGCCGGATATTTCTTTTGAGCTCCTCTATATTTTTGGGTTTACTCTTGAAGACTTTGCATTTTAAATATCCCCAGGGAAAAAAGTTTAGGGCAAATATCAGGAGATCTCGAAGGCCAATTAAGATCACCGTTTCGAGAAATTAATCGATTGGGGAATATCTGACGCAGGACTTCTATACTTATCCCTGCAGTATGACAGGTCGCCCCGTCTTGTTGACAACTGTGAAAATATCTCCAAAGCCTCCTCTTTCAATTATCATCAATAAATTAGCGATAGGTAAAATATATATTTAGTTGTTGTTAATTAAAAATGAACAAATCATTTTGGCTCTCACTGTATATTCGGGCGCATGAAAGTAACCTTTTCTCCTTTGCGAGGTAAAATCGTCACGTCACTCAAGTAATTTCAATGTGAATATGTTTTCAAAACCTACAGAAATTCTACACATTTTTGGTCATTGCCGCGATACCGAGAAGTTCGTATAGGTACAAAAATTAAAATTGTGGATAAGCAATATACCATGCGATCTAGTAAACATAGAGGATACTCGTTTGTATACTAAAAAGAAAAATTATACAGCAAAACTTCAATTTTAAAAGTTTTAATATAAAACAAATAGCAAGCTGTAGCAAAAATAAGGGATTTTTTAGTAAGCATACTAGTATCCTTTATGTATACTTAAAAAAGCATGGTATATTGAAAGTAATTTATTTTTGAATAAACCATAAAATACATTGTAGTTTACTCAGACACGCTTTCTTTTTCTTTAAGCTATTCCTTCCTCTTGGTTCGGAGCCTCGGACACAACCGAGTCATTATCCACCATGGTAGGAGCGTTGCTTGAACTTTTATTGAAAAAAAAATCCAACAATTTGTGAAGGTAATTCCTCGTCGGTGTCATAATTTTCATCCTTGCTGTCTGATTCAGTATTGGTTGAGTTGTAGCAGGTTTGTGCGCCACAATTTTTACACTGTGCGGAACAATTGAGGTCAGCTTTTCTGCAACCACAAGCTGGCCCACAATTTTTAATACACCCACAGGATACGAGGTTCAAGAGGCTTGCAGGTGCGGGATCTGTGAGTTTTCACAGGCTTCAATCCTTGAGAAGATCTTTTTCCATGTTAAATTGGTCGCTTCGAGGATGCAACCCATCCATTTCTGAACCTGATGGTAGACCCTAAAGCAGTGCTACGTTGCAGCAACAGCTATAGGTGGCAAGGAGCAGAGGTCGGTCTTTTTATTTTTCAGTGATCAAAATATTCAATATTTGAGATTATTGATTACTTTTAACGTTTCTTGTTTAAAAATCATTATGTCAACTACTTCCACAGCCCACCAAGTGGAAGTTACTTTTAGTTCCTAGGAAGTAAAAGTAAAGTATACTCAAAAATTATCTAATCTAATCTAATTTATGAATGCAACTACGTTTATACTTAAATGTCAAACTTGACATTTGATTTTTAAGTGACTTATATACTAAATTTCAAATAAGCATGTAGTACTTGGAACTAAGTAGGAATCATAACTACTGCAGTGATTGGTCTAAACAAAGTCATCATTACTCGTACAACCATTTAAAAATCAAATATTTTTTCAAAATTGTCAATTTGACATTTTTGGTATGAATCCTAAAAATATAAAAGAAAATCCGATAAATAGTGGATGAAAAGGCTGGCTTACAACGTTTATTTGAATTATATAGGGCAAAATTATTGTAAAGCACGAGCAATCAAACAAACTTATATTTTCCTAGTGTAAAACTTGTTTGAGTTCAGAGCGCCATCGACTGCGTTCTTATTTGAAATTTAGTATAGTTTCATTCATAAATTAGAAAATATTCCATAGCCATACTAGATGAAAATAATTTTTGATCATACTATACAGGTCACAGAAACTAGATTGACTCTCAAGGTAGGCGCTGTGATCATATTTGATGAATTGGCAATATGTGGAAAGTTGTCAAACATACAAAGTTTGGTTACATTTTAAATGACAAGTAATCAGTAACGGTGAGTAGAGGGATTTCGTTTGCGTAGTGACTAAGGTCATATGACAAATTCTTTGTGTTTTAAAGTGTGAAAATTGCTGTTGCTGGGATAGAAGGTTTAGCACAGCCTAGTTGTTCAACTTAACACCATTATTTCCTCAATCCTTTTAAAATTCAAAAACTGATAATACACCACACCGCAATGTTGTGTACGCCTCTGATTTATTATGTCATTTAGCTTAAATAAGGTTAACAATTTAATGTCAATATCATAGATGTAAAAATGTTACCAATACGAAACTTGGAAATTACTTACTAGATTCTAACATTAGTTCCGATTTTCACCGCGTCTCAGTCTAGATTCTGTAACATGTACCTTTAATGGTGGAAACTAAAAGTGTTACATAGCAACATACACTTTTTGTGTCAGTAAGAGAAGCGTGAACTTGAGAATGGCAGATTTTGGTATTAAAAGTAATGACGGTCTCGGAAAAACAATTTTTCGTAACTTTGTCGCCCTCTACCGTGCGAAATGCCAACTTCTCGGTATCGCGACACGGACCAAAAATGTGTAGAATTTTATTTCCAACATTTTTTGTTGAATAACTTTCCCTGTGCGACCAATGGATCGCGAGAAAAAAACGATTTCAAATTGTTTTCAAGAGGCCGACTATTTGGCAGGGGGTAATGACCCTAAACCACTGGGCAAGAGGAATAGCTGCGGCCAATTTTTTTTTAAGGTAAAACGACAATTTTACTGTACTATAAATATTGTTGAAGACACCGCCATCTGATGTCAAATGTCTTCAAATGATGAAATGCTGAGAGAAAATCGAAATTATCAAACGGCAGCGACTGCAACATCATCAAATATTGAATCGTAATTTGAATAAGAGTACAATAAATATTTACAAAAATAAAAATGTTAAAATGAATTTTGTTTATTTCTTTAAATCACTCAACCTTTTAAAGAATAAATGACATTCCTTTAAGGCATTAGTGCCTTAAAGTATATCATTTCGAAAAGAACGACAATCTAAATGTCAACTTTATAAATCGATTGTAGAAAAAATAATTTTAAACACCACAACAGAAACACGCTCACTAACCAGTAAAAATCAATATAAGAATAAAGAACAATCACGAAGTAACAAATAATAGAGTAATACAATTCCCTCGGTTTCGAGCCAGACAGACAGACGGAATTGAGACAACCTGTTTTTTGTCATCTACAGACCCTAAAATGTGAAGATCTGAAGAAATCTCGGACGGTGATCTTTTCGCGATTACAATACTTCCTGGGTCTCTTAGGTGAGGGAGGTAAAACCATATTGTATATCAAAACAGGAAAATTTTACCAACTTCCTACTTCGGCGCAACCTGCCGAAGTATTGCTTTCAAGTTTGATCACTTTTACAAATTTACATTTCTGGTCGCAACCTCTCGATCAATCACGACCTTGAAAGGTCCCTTGACGGATTTCATATGATAATAGAATTTTACTCTTGCAGTTCTCTTTTTTCTTTCTAAATACATGACGTTCTATTTAAAGAAAAGTTTGGTACGTCAAACTTTTTTGGGGCACCCTGTATAATCAAAACTATTTTACTAATGTGCACTACCTTCGTACCTACAACTCTGATGTAAGCAAGTTTTATGTAACTCCCATAGTTTTAGAAATATCTTCAACCCCCTACCGCTAGCGGACCCTGTATGTACCCTTCATACTTCATTAGTACAGGCATAGCAACTGAAACAACTACCTAAGAAATACAATCACGCCGACGAAACGTTAATTTAATGTTGTTCTAGATTTAGTTAATATAATATTGCGCAACATTTACCTATTACACCCACGCAACGATTTCTGTAGTTAATTTTTTGTTGTTGGTTGCCTTTGAATCCTTACAAGCAACGTTAGGTTTTGGTAACCTTGTAAATAAAAACATTTGGGCAAATATTACATTTTTACTATTTGTGAATTCGTACAAACTAATATTTCACAACATTGAAACTTGCATCATCGGAGTCAAAGTCCTCTGTCTCTGCCAAAATGTCTCGCGTCCTATCTTATCAGTTGTGAATACACATAAAATTATTTAGAAACCTAATAAACTTTATTAACAATTAAAAGACTTTTTTATTCCACTGCAAAAATTAGTACATTTTAGTTTTGTTGTTTTATGTTTGGGCATATTATTATTACTTTTACAAAATTCTATTAATTTTTCTGCAACCTAACATCGTATCTGGAAGTGTTTAAGGATATTAACAATATTTTTAAATCATTCAGTCTATCTTAACAGGTCAGTTTTCAGAAAAGTATATTGTTAACCCATCATATTAGGTATGAGTAGATAGATCTACATCAATAGCCCATTTAAGGGTCTGTGGAAACCAACACAATTTTAAAAATAATAAGATAAAGTAGGAAGATATTAAGTGATATATGGGCACATTGTATATGAATTGCTGAACTTAAACAATAAATACTACACGAACCTCCAATTTTCTGGTATTATTCACATATTACTATGATACACAATGTGGGCTTCTCCTTCTTATTCTTCGGCAGTCTTTAACACTCCGCTTCTGGATATAGACCTCCCTTAACTTCCTCCAACGCTCTCTATCATGTACCAACTGATACCATCCTCTCCCCGCTTTGTCTTTGACATCATCTTGCCTTCCGACGCTCTGCTTAGGAAGTCGCGGCCTTCATTACAGTATGCGATTCGACCACCTAGAGATATCTTGGAGTGCGACGTATCCCGCCCAACTCAATATCTGCTTCACAATGTGACCTATGACTTCTTTCACCTTTGTTCTTTGTCTTATCTCTGCATTAGTAACGTGGTCTCTTAGACTTATCCCCAGCATCTTTCACTCTACAGCTCTTTGTGTTGTCAGAGCTTATTACCAGATTTTACTGTCAATATAATAGTTTCCATCGCGTACGTCATAACAGGAAGTATACAAATATTACACACCTTCTTTAAGTGTATTGATACGCTGGCTCCTTTAGTACATGTAGGCTAGGTCAAATTTATTTTTCAGAAGATTAATCAACAGTAATATTCTAAGTGCATTAAAATAGCCGATTAACTTTTGACGTTTTCTATCAGAATCTTTTGCTAAGAAATTTACGAGATAAATTACTTCAAAGAAAAACATTATCACAGAAAATCGTCAAAATTTATTCAGGCTAGTTTACATTCACGTCGAATATTCGGATTGTTTATTTCCTGAATAGATAGATATAATTCAGTTGTAGGCCAGTAAAATTAGATCCAAAAAAGGGGCTTGCCTTCCAAAAACGGGTGGAGCTCTGGAAACGGTTTAAACACTCACGCAGGCCTCTGTATGAATAATCTGAGTTTGCCCAGATTTCCGAATGGAGCTTCAGCGGTGATGTTAAAAAAACCTCAACATTTTCGGACTTTCTCCGGTTTATCTGAAATTTTTCCAAAATTAAGCGTTTAATCGAAAAGTCTATTATTGCCAAAAATGGAGATCATTAAATTGTGCTTCGATTGAGTACCAATATTTTGGAATTGATCAAGTGGTCTTGTAGAAAATCTACATCAAAGAAAGCCAATTTTTTACACTTTCGAAAAACACTCTTTTCGTTTCTATAAAACGTACAATATCTATGAATAGACCAATTTTAACGCAAAATCTTGTAGAACTAAAAATTGTCGTAGAGCATCAAATATATTTTCAGAAAGTCCTAGAAGGTTGCCAAAAAACCCAACCAGTAAGTAGATATTAGCCTATTTAGATTTTCCGGCAATAGCATGGTTACTGACCAACATCAATGTTTGGTTTTCCATTCACTGTTTTTTTTTCCAACATTCAGTTTTTTTTTTCATCTTTTACCAATATACAAGATCTCACCAAACGTTGCTATCGAAATAATGGTTTGGAAGACAATAAGATTGGCAGATTAATGTGTTATGTAGGACAAAGAATCGTTTTGAAGAGTATTTGTTAAAACAAAAGAATGCTGTTTTTTATTAGGAACAATGAATAAACAGTCAATTATATTACATTACATTAAATTCAGTTACAAATTACTTTAAAATTATATGATAAAACAAAGTACATTCACTAAGAGTAAAAACTTCATGATTTCGGAGGATTTCATGGCCATTGTCATTAATTTAAAAAACGACTTCTGGAATAGGACCGTGTCATTATTGAGGTGAAGAACTAAACGTTTCGCCCACTTTTGTAAAGGGTTTATCAAGAGCACGGTAACTCAACGTGTGAATCACGCCAGAGGCGAAACTCTTTTGCAAGAAAAGGATAGAAGAGTACGGTAACTTAACGTGTGAACCACGTCAGAGGCGAAAGAGAAAAGCGAGAATTTATAGGCAAGCGCCGTCCACATACAAGAAGGGGAAAGCCTTCGCCCCGATTGCGATTGTTAGGGTGTTTGTAAATCTCAATGGCTTTGCGAATCTTTCTGCTAAGAAGAATGGGAATTTGCAGATGATGGGAGGTTTCCTCAAAAAGTATCTTATGACCAGTATTACGCTGATGTTCGGCGATGGCTGATGATGAAACGAGACCTGGCTTGAGACAGTGCTGGTGCTCAGAGATGCGAGTTTTCACTGAACGTCCTGTTTCACCAATGTATACCGCATTACATTATAGAGTCCGTTGCTCTTGTATATACCCTTAACTTATTGGTATGCTTTACCGTTAGTGTTATTGTTTCTAAGCAGTAGGTTGTAACAGGTAAGGTACAGGTATAAAACACAGCAAACATAAATAAGGATACGGGGCCAACTCCTACTGAAAATATTGCTGTAAGTTCTTCATTGAACTTTTTGTGCAAATTTATTAGACAATTACAGGTAATGCATATAATTTAAAATTATTCCTATTTCAGTCGACAAATGACAGCAGGACTGTCTGGGGCCTTTTGGGGCTATGATTTCTTAGTTAGCGTCGGGGTTTAGACGTTTGCACTTCTGGACTTCTGAAAACATAATTTAATGCTCTATAACTTTGGTTCTACAACATTTTGCGTTAAAGTTGGTCGATTCACAGCTATTGTACGTTTTAAAGAGGTGAAAGGGGTGTTTTTAGAAAAGTGTGAAAAATTTTCGTTTTTTGAAGTAGCTTTTCTAAGATTACTTGATCAAATTCCAAAGTGTTAGTACTCAATCGACGCAGAATTTAAAGCTCTGCATGTTTGGTAATACTGAACTTTTTTATTAAACACTTGGTTTCGGAGGAATTCGAAAAAAACCGGAAAAAGTCCTAAAATGTCACGGCTGAGGCTCTATTCGCAAATCGGGGAAAACTCAGATTATTCATATCAAAGCCCTACCTGAGTGATTAAAACAGTTTCCAGATCTCCACCCGGTTTTGAAAGGCAGAACTCTAATTTTCCTGGCCAAAGTACCTTTAATTATCATGTTAAAATTATTCACAAGCGATTAAATTTTGACACATTTTTAACCGCGGCTAAATTTTGCCGTTTAAATGTCTGTCATTATTAAACTCATAGAAACGATGGTGATCAGCCATTATTATGAATATGAAGGAAATAATCAGTAAGTTTGACACGTCGTTCCAATTTAATCAACATTGTATACAACAGACAATATCCCCATGGACTCGAAAAACTATAGCAGATGGTGAAACAAGCAGGTGAGCAAAAAGTGCCATTTTATGATTTTTGTTTAATAGTAGGGAGGCCAAGAGAATTAATAATTATTTTCGTGGGACTGAGTAGGTTTATACCGACAAGTCATACCATCGTAATTAGCGGTGTTTCCTTAGTAGAAAAACTCCTGTTGTCGCTTTCTTAGCCTGTGGAGTGAGGAGTTATGACGTCACAAAGGTGGTAAAATGGTAGGTTTCAACAGTTTTTTGCAAATATCTCGTTACCTGTGAAGTTTACTGTAAACTTTACCTTATACAAAATTAATCTACATTAAATTTAAAATAAAAATGGTCTTATGCATTTTTGCAGTCCAGTAAAGGATTACGGAGATATGGAGGGGGTAAAAATGTAACTTTTTCTGTTTGGCAAAAATTCAAAAATTACGCCTATGAACTCGTAATACTCGCTCCAAGTGTATTATATAAAGGGTTCAAGGAAGTGGAGAGGCGAGATGGTTATGGTAAAGCACCCAGCACCAAAGACGACATACTCATACATTTGCACAGATCATCCACTACTACACATGTTGAAGTGAAAGTGGATGATGGAATTAATGTCACTCTGAGACAAGCAAAATTTCTAACTAATACTAAAAACAAGATGCAACTGATTGCTCCAATCACTGCACACAACAGCAAGCTGGCTGCAAAGTGATTCAGGCAGAAGGTGGTGCTGACACCAAGATCGTTTTTACTGCAATTAACGAATCAAAGAAGAAAACAGAGGCTATCGTAATTGGCAGTGATACTGATTTATTGGTCTTGTTGGTTGTTCATGCTCCAGCCAACAAACAGTTGAAGATGATTGTACAGAAGAAAGGTGACCAAGAAGAAAAAGTTTACTGCGCTGGTGCATACACCGTGGTATCGGGGAAATTAAGGATGTTCTCTTGACAGCTTACACTTTTGCCGGATGTGATACCGTTTCTTCAATTTATAGAAAGGGAAAAATAACGCCTTCTGAAAAAGTGCAAAGTGACGAAGAGCTTTACACAAAGCTGTTGACTTTTAACAACTCAAATGCAGACTCAGATGCGCTAGCTGATGCTGGAACCATTTCTTCCTTTCGATATTTGCATCAACAAATGCAGATAATTTGGATACTCTGCGCCTTCAATGTTACTTGTAGACCATCGCAAAGGAGCGTGTACACACAAATTTGAGGTTGGCTGTACTTTCCCCCACTTTAGCAGCTGGTCAACAACACTCTTATAGAGTTTACCATCAAGTGCAGCAATAGCTCAATGTCAATAAAGATTCACTAAAATGGGGCTGGAAAAGGATTGGTGGTTATTTGCGTCCAGTTGCAACCACAAAGGCAGCTGATCCTGAAAAATTGCTCTCCCTCATTGTTTGCACTTGTAATACGGGGTGTGTCAGAAACTGTGAACGTCGTCAGAGTGGCTAGAAATGCTCAAATATGTGCAAGAATTGCTCCGGACATAGGTGCACCAACAGAGATGCACTAATTATTGACGACGGCATCGATGAAGATAATCTTCAACATGAAAAAGAGCTTAACGATTTTTAGGTTACTGATTTCTGTAATTTATTATTATGTAACTACCATGTACGTTGTACATACCACTTTCCATTGGAGAACATTGAATTTACTGAAAAGCATGTATTGTGAAGAGAAAAAAATCCATTATTTTTTGTATTAAAGTTTATTAGATAAAGTTTGTAGTCAACCTTGTTTCAATGCTATCTATCCACGTGATTTTATATTTTTAGGAAAATATGACAAAAGGGAGGTAATTTAAGTAGCTTTAATTATAAAAGCTTAAATGGGAAAGAGGAAAACGATATGATGAATTATCTAAAAGGAAAAATAGGCAAAATGAAGATAAAAACGACAAAGGAGGGGAGCAATGTAGATATATTGTCAGATTCATACACATAGGGGTACATACATACATACACACATGCAAATGTTCCTATGTTAATAATGCTTTACTAAGTACTTTTTATAACGAAACATACTCTTTATAACGAAACATACTGATTTTCAAGTGATTACGATGCATCCCAAACTAACTAGAAAATAATGACATCATTGCCCCCTCAATATCTCCGCAACTCTTGTCTAGAAGTCAAAAATGCATAAGACCATTTTTATTGTAAATTAAATATAGATTAATTTTGTATAAGATAAAGTTTGCGCTAAACCTCATAGTTAACGAGATATTCGCGAAAAGCTGTTGAAACTTACCGTTTTACCACCTTTCTAGCGTTCCACCCCCTCCCGCCTAAACCCGACGCGCAATATTGCGCAACTTTTTACCACTTACTAAGAGAAGGGTACTAAACAGTTTGCTGCTGGGTAGAACTTTCTTTTTGGATGTTTGGGTTAAACCTTGGTTTTCTCTACTAAAACCTGGAACCAATAATGGCCATCTTTGTGACGTCATAGCTCCTCACTCCACAGGCTGAGAAAGCGACAACATGATTTTTCATACTCAGGAAACACCACCGAATAAGAAGATACCACTTGTCGGTATAAACCTATTCAGTCCCACGAAAATCGTTATTTGACGAGTTAATTTAGTTTGGCCTCTCTACTATAACATCACTACTGGTTTTCACAACAAGTAACTTCATATATCTTCTTTACTATTTAACTTACAAATAAAGTAAATAAGGTGTAGGTAGGGCATTTTAGCATGTTCTTGGCAAGAAGTGACTTGGTATAATTCCTTTATTATTTAGTTTATAAATACGGTAAATTAGTTTTGTAGCTCACTCTACACCGAGGTATATACCAGGTGATAATGGGATTTATACCGGGTGTCAACGAATTTATTAGACAAGTCATAACATCTAGAGTATTAAGTGTATCAAAATGAGATTTGGTATAGGTAAATGGTATAGGGAGAGAAGAGTTTTCGCATATTTTTAAATTTTCGGTAACTTCCGGTTTCACCGGAAATGGCTCCCATTTCGAATTTTTAAATAAAACACCCTGTATATGTTTGCATATTTGGATTTCTGAGACAATTTTGGATCAGCATGTGACATTTTAAAAACTTATCCATGGCACACTTGGCAAAAGTAAATCAATTATTATCCAGTATTTTGCTTAGAGATATTTAACTTATGAGCTTATTTTTAATCCAATCGCAAATAAATTAGTATCGTTAGATTCGCCAAAAAATCCTCTTTTCGGAAAGTGCTTGTCAAAAAAGGGTCGCCATTTGAAAAAAAAAATAGTTAAACAAGAAAACGTGCTTTTGCCAACTTGTCTTATTCCTATCTATCATACTAATCACTAAAACTTTGCGATTGTAATTTTCTGACATCACCTGAGGTCTTTAGATTAGTTTGCGTCTGATCATGGCCACCTAGATGCCATATTAAAAGTGGCTCTAAAAAAATCAAGTAGGCTTAAAAACTTTTTAAAATGTCACATTCTGATCCAGAATTGTCTCAGAAATCCAAATATGCAAAAATATATAGGGTGTTCCATTTAAAAATTCGAAATCGGACCATTTCCGGTGAAACCGGAAGTGACCGGAAAGTGAAAAATATGCGAAAACTCTCCTCTCCCTATACCATTTACCTATACCAAATCTCATTTTAATACACCTAATACTCTAGAAAATATGACTTGTCTAATAAATTCGTTGACACCCGGTATAGAATATATTGTAATAGTCACCCCTCCTTAAAAAAGTTATTAAAGTCTTACGTTACGGTGTATAATTATATACTGATTGACTACACTGCAATAACAGTTGGATATGTAATTATTTTACATTACAATTATTTGATGTTCTTTATATGTCACATTTGACGATACGAATTGTTATTCATTATTTAGGAATCGTTAATATTTTTACTCTTAAAACAAGTGGGTTCACGCAATATCAAGACTGTTTATTATTTCTGAAATACCATTTGTTTAATGAAAGCTTATGTCAAATTTTAAAGACAACCTCAATGAACGCTAGTGTCAGTTCAAGTCATGTACATGGAATATCAATTGCAAACACCTCCTTGTTGCGATACTTGTCATTCAATAAACTTAAAATAGTAAGTAGTCCTTTTATTAATTACCACACTTCACTCATTTACTGTTTATTGTAGTTTGCTTAATAAATACCTGTAACTGCAGTTCGTCCAAAGAACTTCATCCACCTTTTCAGAGATCCAAATGTAAGTTATACCAACTGCCGAGTAACCCCAGTACAAGCTCAGCCTACTGTCAAGAACTGCAAACAGCTTTGGAAATGCCTCCTTCCTATAATTCAGCAACACGAACTTCAACAAAATCCTCCAACAGTGAAGACACTATCCCTTCCAAACAAGATGTTGACAATCCCAATCATACGAATCCCGATCTGTCAGAAACCACAGTGCCAATCTCAAAATGTCACTCCAACAAAAGTGCAGCCAAGTTCAACTCCATCAGATGGAAAACCACACTCTCACCCCAAAATGCCGCCGTGTCCTATTCCCAGTAAATACAGCTGACGCTATCCAATTCACAAGATATAATTATTCGACAATAAACTAAGCTCAACATCCAATTCCAGAAATTATTTCAATAGCCTGTAGTATTTTAAATTATGTTCTTCTTACCATACACGTCTTCTTCATATCTTCTTTACATTCTTCAAGTTTTAAAATTTTCATTTATTCTCTTCTCACCAATTTCATTATGAGTAAACCCTTTCTCACACCAAAATAGATCATAAAATCACATTGGACAGAGGGTTTATTTTCAAAATTTCAGTTTTTACAAAATATATTACGTTTTTCTCTCAAAAATTTCTATTGTGTACATAATAATTCATATCTCCTTAGTGATCCATTTTGCATATTTTTACAGTACAACACTCTATATTTTATTATCACATTTAGTAACACCCGCTATATTGAATAACATTTCTCAAATAAGTATTTGCTATTAATCTCCCACTATATTTCAGGTAACTTTTAAATCATTTTAGAACCTTCTGTTTCTTATTTTTCATTGTGCAACTGAATTCAAATTATTCCGTTATTTTACAAAATACATGTTAATAATTCTGATATCCTGTTATTACACCCAAATTCGTCTTTGTAGATCTAACAGTGAAATATTTTAATCAATTTCTTTAATATAATATCAGATCCTTGTCTGCATTAATAAACATCAGTGTTGTTATAGACTCTTAACCAAATTAATTTTAGTATTGTTAAGAGATTCATGAATACTACCTCACTCTTTTTGTATAAAACTATAAAGAAATACATTGAACCAAAATTTATTGATAAAGATTAAATATTGAACAATACACGACTCGTTTGATTGCAACTCGTGTCGTTAAGATGCTCATAATCAAACTTGTATCTTTAATATATGTAACTTAATCTTTTTATATGCAATCCATTACATAATATTTGTATGCAAAAGTAACATTACACAATTATTAGCTTTTACTACTAAACGACGCGACGCGAAATATTATCCTCTTTAATTTAGTAAAAATACGCATAACCGTGATAAGCAATGTAAATTGTCTATCTTCAAGGGTATGACCAACCACCCGGTATGCAGGTAACCTTACACTAAATAAATAATTTTTGCACATTAAAATTGAATGCACAACAACAACGACGAACTAACTTTAATTTTAAACGACTATTGGAGCAGGTTTACTGATGGAACATTTTACATATACTCTCATTTACTTTTTTAGGCTCATCGCTGGTGCAATGGTCCATTGCAACAATCAGGAAACAACCGCAGGCCGACTTCCGGAGTTTACTTGTTCCTCTGATGTAGCGTTTTCTGCTGCACCAATCACCTGCCCTCAACAATATGTAAGTTTTGTATCAAAGTTAATCGTTTATTTGCAATTTAAGACATTTCTACACGGTGGCAACTTTTAGTTATAAAAAAAATATCGGGGTGCTACAAAAATGGCGGATTAATTTCATGTTACGTACGTACGTACGAGTACAAAAAATATTATAAAATTCTTTGTGTTATATTTTTTGAACATATTGAAAGTCTAAAGTTTTATTCTTAATTTCTTTAATACCTATTTAGTATTATGATGAAAAACATTACACACTTAAAGCCTATTATAGGAATATAAATAATTTTGCCAAATAACAAACAGAAAGCCAAGAACTGATTTTTTTATTGTGACAAGGTAGCTTATAAAACGGCATGAATAGTAGACCGCCACAACAATGTTTCAACAAGTATCATAAAGTAGTAGGGTTATAAAAAATTGTTGTTAACTTATTCTTTTTTTAGAAAAAACAGATCACTACATATTTATTGCCTTTTGTTATATAAATACACACCAAATAATCTCATTTGATTATTCATCTGTCGGGAATGTATAACTTAAATTGTTTAGTGTGTTGAATTTAGAATGTAAGACTAAACGTCTTATCAAAGAGCACGTGAGAGTTATCGTCCTTTACAAGTAATGTCAAACTCCACAATGTTTTGACGCAAGTTGCACGTTTTATCGAAATGGAAAGAGTTATTTCAACAAGATAACTCCAACTTTCATATACTTTTTGGAAGTGATTTAACAGCAGTTATTGTTATCACCCATCTTATCAATTTGCATAGTCATCAGTCATTAGACAGAATAATTTAACAAAACTAAGAGAATAAAATTACATTTTCAGTTTTCCTTTGCATTCGTTACTATGTATCTCGATAATTTACTCGAACGTTATATTCCCTATGATGGTAATAGCCATGATTGGCCTCAAGTTTTCACAATTATCGTCGGTAAGTTGGCATGAACCATGTTTCGCAATCATTCTAATAATTTAATTTTCTGTTAAGCATCAATGGCTTCTTTCACCGTCGGAACTTTCTTTTCCTGGACTTCGCCTTCCATTCCAATACTGACATCGAACACGTCCCACATAGACGTCATAACATTAGAAGAAGCCTCTTACTTTGCGGTAATTCCTCCAATTTCCTACATACTCGTATCTCCATTGGTAGCTTTATTAGTGGACATGATCGGAAGAAAGAAAACGGTCATGCTTATAGTAGTACCTCATTTCTTAAGTTGGACTCTAATAGCCGCCGCAAATAATATTTATATATTATATTTAGCAAGATTTATAAGCGGCGCAGGAGATGCCATCCTGTTTTGTGCAATACCTACGTACGTGGCGGAAGTTGCACAGCCCCATGTTAGAGGTTCTTGGGGAAATCTTGTGACCATCGCTATCTATTTTGGACAATTTTGGGTCAATATAGTTGGTTCCTATTGTGACATTAGAACAACAGCTATGATTTTTTGTTGCTTGCCCATTCTCCACTTAGTATTGGCAGCTCCTTTACCAGAATCCCCGTATTTTCTGCTAATGAAAGGGAAACGGGATGAAGCTCGTAACGCCTTAAGGATACTCAGATGGAAGAAGGATGTCGAATTCGAATTTGTTTCACTTACAAATGCCGTAAATCGCCAAATTTCGGAATCAGGAACGCTCAGAGATTTATTTACGATCCCAACAAACCGAAAAGCTTTACTCATATCTATCGCCATTCGAGGAGTACAACAATTCAGTGGCCTTCCAGCTTTCGCAGTATATACCCAATATATGTTCAATGAAGCTGGAGGGAATCTATCACCATCCACCTCAGCCATAATCTATTCCGGAGCTCTGTTTGCAATCGTTTGTGTCTGCGCATTGTTTGTCGACAGATTGGGCAGAAAACCCCTAATGACGTTTTCAAGTATGGCTTGTGGCGTCGTTTTAGCAATAGAAGCAACATACTTCTACATTTCTCAAAACACTAATATCGATACTTCGAATTTAACTTGGGTGCCTCTGTCAGGTATGCTATCCTATATCATTGCCTGTTCTGCAGGGTTGGCAATCATTCCAAATTTGATGCTTGGAGAATTGTTCTCTACTAGTATAAAAGGAAAGGCTTTGAGTATTCTCAACATTATGTTTGCTATTTACATATTATCAGTGTCGAAAATGTTTCAAATGTTGACGTTTCATTTTGGTATCTTCGTTCCATTTTATCTCTTTTCGGCTTGCTGTTTTATTGGAGGAGTGTTTTCATACTACTGCGTTCCAGAAACAAAGGGCAAAACTCTTGAAGAAATACAACAAGAACTTAAAGCAAGTGATCGTAAAGCCAATACGCAGATACCTTAATTTATCTTAAAATTGTATAATATTTTTGTTACTTTAGCATAGGAACTATTTATTACTAGCATTAAAGAACTATCAACCTATGGTTTAATTACTGTGATGACATATTTATGTGTATTTATAATTATACTGTTATGTAGATTAAGACTATTTATGTACAAAATTAAATATTTTTTAACTACCTACCAAAAGCATTCATTGTTATGGTGTATATATTGCTGTGATATAAACAGGGTACTATTTAATACATATCATTTATATATTTCACATGGACAAGAATGACCTTGTATGTATTACATATGAATGTGCAATGCAGGAAAGACATTTCTTTTAAATTCATGATGAATACTAAGCAGAAACACTAGCAGGGAAGTTGGTATTAAAAATTTTAATAATACAAACGATTTTGTCATTATAATAATCGCAATCATTGTGAGATGTGCACAACAATAGGACTTGAAGTTTTAAGGTCTTACACACATACATTTTATTTGCAATCATTACAAAATATGTTTAGAACAGTGAGCTACATAGGCTGAGATCTTGTAAGGAGAATTCTTCGTAATTAGCACGTTCCTGTTTTTTTCGCATAATACAAGCCCAAATTCGTAGTTTAGTGGAGTAATCAAACCTTGACTCCATACGAACCTTTTTTCCTCCTATAAAGTTCATTTATGTTCGTCGAAATTCAATTCTAAATTGAGCTTTGTTTCTGCTTGAGGTGAAGTAAACTATTCCCGCATGCGAAGCGATTGCATTCTCAGAATTTTGTTGTTTAGACAGCCCCAAAACTTCCCCGAGTTTTCTTGGGAACTGTCGAGTCAAGGTTTTGTTATGTTGGAACTCCGAGCGTTCCGCATAAGTGAAACAAGAAACAAGTTAAGTAGCGGCTGCGCAATTCATTTTGGCGTCTGAGATCTTAGGCTAAAAGCATCATTCAACCTCGGGCCTTGAGATCCTGCTCAAGGTTGGGCGTTGAATCCCGGCGAGGAGAATTCCTCGCCGCGTAAATCGAAACTCTCGTAAGTTGTGAAACTACCTTGTTACTGTAATCGCTCTCAGTGCATAGTGGTTCGTGGTGAACGCTTAGCCAAGTTTTCCGTACCGTTGGAGCTAAGCATCTCCGTTAGCACTGTTATAGTAGATCTTAAAGGGAAAACTTCGTCGTTGTGCTAAGCCTGCCAGTGTCATGGAGACCTGAGTCGTCATACCGAACCTGCTTATCGTAAAGGTGCTTCATTTGGACCCGAATGGGGATGTGATGCCGCTTTTCCGCTCGATTATCGCTCCTTCATGTGGTTTCCCAGTAGTTCCTGTTCGCATTTCGTGGCAATGGCTTGGAATGCGATTTGCAGCTGGACAAGAACAACCCAATTTAGAACATCTGACTTCTTATCAGGTATTTGTTAGTTCCTAGTGCGTGTAACACCGGTAACTTTATAGTGAAGTGATTTTCCACGTGTTGTTTTGGCGCCTTCGGTTGATTGAAATTGAAAAATGTTGAACAATACCGTCAAATATTGCCTACACGTTGTTTTGAGCCTTAACTTCAAGTAAACGTTGTCGTGCCATTATTTGAGTAACTGTTACTAATGCTGATGATGTAACGTAGTCCTTTTGTGAAATATTTAAAGATATTACTGTTCGGAATGTAGCCTTGCCGTCTGATTGTCATTTTACCGCTGTGTTTAGTTTAAACGTCGCAATTTAATCTAACTAACCCCTTTGGCCGATTATTTTTGTTTATTGTCATATACCTATTTTTATGATTTCAATAGAGTTTATTGTGTATTACTTATATTTTTTATTGGCGTTTGTATGCACTTTTGTATTTTGTTTTGATGTACAGAAAATTAGATGGATTGTAAGCGAGTGTAACAAAAGGTAGGTTCAATTCAGCTGTTGCAGTCGCTATCTCAAACTGTGCCAAAGTAAAAGTAGAAAGGTAAATCGCTCGCTTCCACATTCAGAGTGCGTTCACCCGTGTTGCTGATGTTGTTTTTCAGATTTAGTCATCAATGTTTAACATCTTTTACCTCGCGTACAGAATCACCGCCCTAATCCAAGATAGTAAGAAATCCCCCTTCTCCACTGCAGTTTAGCCGGCAAACCTTTTGTTACAGTTCATCGTAATGGGGTTGGGGCAGCGGATCTGCGTAATTTTCCCGATTTTGTAGTTTTATTAACGATTTTGTCATAAAGTCGCTGTCATGCTGTAACAATCATAAAAGAACAATATATGTAGCAAACATATGAAACAGGTAAATTTGTATTGAGTCAGATAGCAAAAGGTCACGATAAAGTGAAATTTGGACAGCTACGTCGAAGTGCGTGAGTTCTTTAAGTGCAACGATACCTTTTCAGGCTGTGGGAATGTTCTGAAGGAACGAACAAGAAGTCAAGCACAATTCAAGCCTCCAAGACAGCTATAGAGGAAATACAAGCCAGGCGGAATGTTCAACAGCTCCGTTTTGGTAGCGCTTTGAATTCATGGCATGGATAGTTGGACAAGCAGCTGGATCCATTTGGTGTTCTGAAAACATTATGAGATTGAATTTTTTAATATTAATTAAAGCTGTTAATTGATTAATTTAATATTAAAAATTAAACCTTTACAGTTTTATTTTTTATAATTGAATAGAAGTTTTCAGCTAATTGTTTGTTTTTTAATGCACAGCGTTACTAATTTTTTTAAAGTAATTAGGCATGCCAAAATACATGCTGAGATATATTTATTTAAAATAATATTTCGCTAAGTTTCATTAGCTCCTTCAGATTAAATTTTAATACTATTAGACATTTTAAAAATAGATAATACAATCTGAAAGATCTAACTAACATGGCTTTTGGACATATATTTTGAAGATTTACTATAGAAACTATAATTTAAAAGGTAACTATTTAAGTGAGAAGTTATTGTTTCATTTAGCCAATTCACACCATGTTCACTTTCGGATTGTATTATCTATTTTAAAAATGTCTAATAATATTAAAATGTAATCCGAAGAAGCTAATAAAACTTAGCGATACGTTATTTTAAATAAATATATTTGAACATTTATTTTGACATCACTAATTACTTTCCAAAAAAATATGTAAAAGGATTTACCCAGAACCTCCCTCGTCGACATTCTGACACTAAATAATTTTAAAAACTAAATTAAGTTAGGAGTAAAAATATCTTCACGTTTCTAATAAATTTTCAAATAAAAGATATCCGTTACTGGAAGGATTTGAACCGCGGCGCTTACAACTGCGAACAAAGCGCTTTGGCCAATTTCTAACAACGCTACGAAGCCCTGTTAATATAGTTCCGTTTAGTAGGCTTAACCTTCACGGCGGGCATGTCTTAGTTTCGTGCGCGAAATGCGTTTCAACTAAATCAGGCAATGGAAAATTAATTATATTTTTTACATCAATAAGCCAATGCAGATGATTCTTTCACTAAAAATTCATTGATTCTTTCTGACACATTTCATATGCTGGATGCACTTATCTGTAATCGTTTCCAAAATACATCAATGCTAAAGTTTATCCTGCAAATTACCCGTACGCTTTATTTAAACAATCTCTGTTGCAGCTGTTAAAAGTAATTTTGAGAGTAATTTGATATCTGAATGTACAAAGAATAAGCTTCCCACTAGTTTAAGAATCATCTAGAAATATTCCAAACTACTCTAGTAAATGCGATGTATGCATAAAACTCCTCTATTTTTTGCAGCCTCAGCTCGCGAAAAGATTTGCGCATTATGCGGCTCCCAGTCTAAAAATCAAATTAAGTTGGGAGTAAAAGTATCTTCACGTTTCTAATAAATTAAATAAATTTTCAAATAAAAACACGGTACCGGTGGTCGAATTCGAACGGCAGGCGGACCGCATGTGCAGCCCCAACGTTTAGTGCGATATCATAAAGGAAACGCGCAATTTCTACCTGAACCACGGAGGACCGGCCTCTCCAATTTCTCCGTCGCAACTATACTTAGTAACGCCCTAATTTGTGCCTCGTTTTTGTATTGTAAAAATGTATTCTGCATTTATTCGCTGGCATTTTTGGTAAGACTAAAACCTGCACTATGTACAAATTATTACTTGTATCTATTACTAACACTTGAATGAAAAATAAACAATTTTTTAAGGTGCTCACCCTGTATATATTTGTATGAAATTGTACCGGTTTCATTCGAGGTATATATATAATGTGTATGCAAAATATCTTCTTCCTCTGACAAATATTTTTTGAGTTATACCGCCAACGGACAGACAGACAGACAGACGGAATTGAGAAAACCTCTTTTTCGTCATCTAGGAACCCTGAAACGTGAAGAGCTGGAGAAATCTCGGAAGGATTTTTTTAGCGATTACAACACTTCCTTCGTCTTTCAGACGAGGAAGTAAAAAGATAGTAACGCTGTGCATTAAAAAACAACCAATTAGCTGAAAGCTTCAGCCAAGTTAAGAAGGCGATCCAGATAAACAATCGCACGTGCTCGCTGAAAATCGCGTGATAGAAAGGCGTTCTGTGGTTGGCCGTTTCGAAGAGAAAGTCGAACACCGCTTATGCTAGCCTTTACACTAGAGAAGGAATGAGCGTTGTTTTGTTGTGCGGTAATTACCTGCAGTATCAGATCTTAGTCGGACGTTTACGTAAAATGCTCACCGTGTGAAACTGGTTTAAGCCGCACTGAGAACTGTCAGAATCTTTGTTTATATGGCTCGCCTTCGTAACGTGGCTCAAATTTATTCAAAGTTGATTGAAACTAGGTCAAGGGAACTGGATCTTGACAAGCATCTTCGTGGGGCTAGTTTACAAAGCATAATGTGTGGCTGTCACTTCTGCAGTTGGTAGTTTTAGAAGCGTCGGCCGATGAAAAGCTTAAAAATGTATGATTCCAAATGTGCAACTAGCCCTAAATTAATTATTTTGTTATATTTCCGCCATTTTGTATTAATTTGTTGTTTTCCCTCCGATTTGTGTTGATTTTACCAGTTTCTGTATGACGTAACTTTGCGACTGTATTTTGTTTATAACCAACTTTTTGCGGCATAACAGATTTTCGGGCAGTCAGCTGCGGTAGGAAAAACAAAAGACGAACTTTTTAGGGCGTCATTATTTTTTACTTCGAGAGATCCAAAAAAAACTGTTCCTCAGCGGGCTGTGGAAATTCAACGTATGAATAATATGTTGGTAACACTGTACGTCAATGTCAAATTCGAGGTTATCAGGTTAGGTTTTCCGTCAGTTACGACACAAAATGACGCAAATCCTAACCTGCTTACCTCGAATTTGACATTGATGTACAGTGTCACCAACATATTATTCATACGTTGAATTTCCACAGCCCGCTGAGGAACAGTTTTTTTTGGATCTCACAATATAAATAGGTTTGTAAGAGATTTTAGGGGGACATTTCGCTCACGATTCGAATTCTGTTTATAAAATGTTACGAGTTGAATCCAAGACGGTTCGAATTAAAACTATTAGTACAATTAAATTCTTATGTCAAGTTCTATGTAAACTTATGAGTATCTTACGCGCATTAATAGTGTGTTAGTAGACCATTCTTCTACAATTTTCTTTTCGGCGAACCGTCTGTGTGCGTAAAAGAGTGTGAGACAAAAGCTACTTTACTATTTCAACGATTATAAACTGTTTGAACGAGCTGAAATCCTGTTGGCGATTATGCTGTAGTACAAAAAGAGAAAGTCATAACACCTCCGGACATCTTGGAATAACGCACGTCGACGGGAGCGACGATTTCCTAGGGGTGTATCATGAAGGTGGGAAGTGAAAGTTTTCTTTGCCATATTAGCACGCGAAATTATAAATGTTTGTCACAAGATATATGATTTAGTTCTTTCAAGATTCTAATTTTTTCTAATAACGTAAAGATTATTTCTTTGGCTTTAACAAAGCCCTTTGAATTTACGATTAAAGTATTAAATTGCTGTTTTTGTGAACTCAATCAATAATTTTTATAAAATTTGAACCCTGAGATAAAATTTTGGTATAGAGTTTCATGCTAGTGCCATTTAGAATGGCTCCAAGTCAAACAGCATACAGGGCAGAGCAAAAAAATATGAAATTCGTTCAAGAATAAAGTTACCTTACTTCAAAAAATATGGCAAAATTTTATTGAGAAAAGTTGTTTAGAATCAAAAGTTATGCTCAAATACAAAGTCAGGGCCTCCTATTCGAATTTTTATTATTTTTTTGGAAAATTTTGTATTAGCCCCGTATTTTCATAAGAATTTGAAATAAAATTGTAGGCTTTAATTGTAAGTTTTTTATATGTACATTATTATTAGTAAAGCATTTGCCTTGTTAAAAAGAATATTTGCGAAATTCTAAAGTTCTGTTAAATATCGTTGCAACAAACATGAAGTGGACGGTTACCTAAAAAACTATAAATCCAAGTAAATTTTACAAATATGCTTCAAATTTCTAAAAGTTATTTAAAAGTGATGTGGTTATAGCTACTTTAAATACATATAAAATCAGAATAATAAAAATATGTATAATACGGGGGGTAATACAAAATTTTCCAAAAAATTATAAAAATTTGAATAGGAGGCCCTGACTTTGTATTTGAGCATAGCTTTTGATTCTAAACAACTTTTCTCAATAAAATTTTGCCATATTTTTTGAAATAAGGTAACTTTATTCTTGAGCGAATTTCATATTTTTTGTCCTACCCTGTATGCTCTTTGACTTGGAGCCATTCTAAGGGAATCTGATATGGTTATCAAACATGCACTAACTTTTGGCGGTATTTAAATTTCGGTTTTACACCTAAAAAAAAAAATTCCCATTTGTTGCACACTTAATGGACCACACTGTATAGGGTGTCCCGCAACTACCCACTAAAGGTTCAAGTAACCTTTTCCTATCATGAAAGATGAACACACAACTGCAAAAAAATTCATGTGCAGCTTAGTTTTCTTGTACGGTGTGGTTAATGTTATTATCTTCAACATCGAATTATAAGGAACTATAAAGAAATCTTAAATAAAACGCATATTTTATCAATGTTGGAAGAGCTCTCTTGTTGCCATAAAAGTATTGAACTCTTTATTATTCTAGATATATGGATGTATCTAACATTTCCTTGTCTGTTTCCTGTTCTTATTTCGTAGGTACCCGTAAGCTGGAACTAATTCATCGTCATCGTCACTCGAAAACATTTGAAGTTGAAGTCTCGATCGCATCGTATGTATGTCGTAGTTGCGTCGTAATCGCATCGCAGTCGCGTCGAGTCAGTGGACGGAGAACCTAAGCTCTCTATTACATTACGGCCAGGCGCGTTTGTAGTTCCAGGCATTAGTTTTGTTTTGAAAGGGGAGCTGTCGTACGGGGAATTCTGCATATTATGAATATTTTCTTGAAAATATTGCATTATTTCCCGAATATAAATTCTCAAAGTTGTTAACAAAATATAACATCATAAAATCTCGCTTTTATATTGTTAAACTATTATAGGTATTTATCAGTTTATTGATTCAATAGTTTTTTTCTTGTATATCCATATTACTGTTCCATTTGTAATTAATCGACTTTTTAAATTTCATGTTTGTGTATGGAGCCACCGTCTATACAGTGTTGTCGAGGCTGCATAATGTTAAAAATGATTGTATAGCCAGCAAAGAGTATTTCAAAGAAAATTCAAGACATTTTTGTGAATAACCTATAAATTTAAGCAAGTTTTTCTGGAAAGAATATAAACAACTATTATATCATTTTATAATAGTGTAAGTACAAACCTTGCTTTGTAAAGTTTGCTACTTCCTTTGTGCGTGTTTTAAAATTATTGAAAAAGATGAACGGCAAAAAATTAGAAAATTTATTTGACGTTCTACCATTACATTTCTTTAGATGCATAGAAAAAAACTTTACTTCAGAGAAAATTCTACATACTTGCTTTAGTAGACAATACAAACCCTAGTCAACGTCAGATAGCTGAAAAATGTGCAGCATCATAGTCAACAGTGTGCCATTTAGGCAGTAAATTGAAAGAGAACCATCCTATAATACGTGCTGATTGATGTGGAAGACAGCAGGTCATTACTCCAAGAGGTAAGAGGTAATTGCAGAAAATTACCTTGAAATACAGGAGGGCAAGTCATGCTGCCATAAATAAAAAGTTGGAAGAGTCTGATTGCAAAGTATCAGTTTGAACTGTTAGGTGAAACTTGACTAGCTTAAATTTAATGCAAAAGACATGTAGAGCAACCTCGACTAACTCCAGAAATGACCAGAAATACATTAACATGAGCTAATAAGAATAAACATTCAACCCTCAATGATTGGCAAACTGTAACGTGTAGTAAATAATCTTATATATTTATTGTTAATTAATTTTTATTATTGCAAGTTTAAAATCTTGCAAGATAAGGCTCAGTCTATTAGGAGAAAAATAATTGAGAGGTATAATTCAGATTGCGTAATCAAAACCATAACACATCTAGTGTCTGTTATGGTATGGAACATAATAAGGGCAATGTGCATGGAACGCTTATATGTTGTAGAGGGAACGAGGGAACCATGAGCCAAGAGCAATACAAAACCGTTTTAGAGGACAGATTACTCCCACAACTGTAAGATTGGTTTTGAAGAGGTAGAAATGTATTCATGCAAGCTGAGCACCTTGTCATACAATAAACCCAAGAAACACATTTTTACTAAACAACAGTGTACCATTGTTACCATGGCCGGTGAATTAACCGCACTCTTATTGAAAATGTTTGGAAATGCCTAAAGAGAGAACTGGCAAAAGAAAACATTGCCACGAAGATTCAACTGATAGCAAGAATCATATATCACTGGAACCAGAATGAATATTTAAAAAAATGCACTAAATTGCATTAAAAGCATGCCCTGAAAAATTAAAGCATTATTAATTTATATCCTTAGTTGTAGCCAGTATTTCTTCAAATTCAGTGCCTAAAAATTGTGTAAAATGCATTAGGCTACAAAAATTTAATTTATCAGTAACACAGATAATAATATAAGGTAGGCAGTAACGCACATACAAAATAATAATACGCTTCCAGTAAAACGTACAAATAAAATATATAATACACTACTTGTTCAATAACGTTTTACTGCTCGCCATTTGTGGACGTTTTGTGACAAATTCTCTTTGTTTCTTCGTTTTTCTTCGTTCTTCTCCGGTAGGTAGATCTTCCTGAAATTTTGTATAGGGCCATAATGTATCATTCTGAACAACTTTTTTTGGTAACAGTTTGCCGTATCATGAACAGAAAAGGTAGTTTACCTGAAAACAAAATAGTTTTCGCTTCACTGTCAACAGACCAACCAGGGCCTAATCCCACAATCTTAAAATAAAATTCAAAAATGTTTAGTCCATCTGACCTCTTGTAACATCAATCCTGGGACACACGGTATACCGAATGATTTTTACTTATTTAGAAAGTGAAGTTTTACGAAATTGTCAAAATCTGAAAAGTGATACTTTTCGGAAATTAAGTAAGATTTCAATGAGATTTTGTAGAGTGTGTTATTTTTAGCTAACTGAACAATCTCAAGGCCAGAAAACCCCTAATATTTTTGAGAGCAGAAAACTAGACTAGTGACGCCAAGCTCATTGACAGAAACATAGAGGGCGATGCTTAAGGAGCAAATAAATAGTGAAGTGACCTCATAAGATCAATAAAAGAGACAAGTGAGTGTTAAAAGATTAATAGAAGAAAGCAGAGAAAAAGATGGAGAAATTCGTGGAATAACTTAGACAAAAATTAAATATTATGGATGGCCGAAGAGAGAGAATTGGGCAAAAACTGGACAACATGAATGTACAAATAAAGAAATGAAACAATAAAATGAGAAAATCAAGCAAGAAAACAAAAATTTCAAGAACGAAATGGCGAGATTGACTGAAAGAATGGAAGTATCCGAAAGAAACAGTAGGAAGAAGAATTTGGTGGTACATGGAATAGAAGAGCCGGAGGAAGAAGATACAAAAGCAGTAGAAAACAAAAATGCAAAAAGAATAAGTGAAAGTAGTAGATGCTGTAGGCAAAATTAAAAGAATAGGCAAAAAAAAGAGAATAAGAATAGACCAATTTTCATGGAAATACAAAATACCAACGAGAGAACAGACAATCTGGAAGCGGTTAACAAGCTTAAAGGAACAAAAGTACACATAAACGAAGATTACAATAAGGAAATACAAGTACAACGAAAAGAGCTCATACCACACATGAAGGAAGCACGAAAAAGAGGGTATACAGCAAATACTAAATATACAACAAACTCATAACAAATGGTGAAAAACTCAACATCAAAGATACAAGAAAATGGCAAAAAAAGAACCAAGAGAACAAGAGAAAAGAACAGAGAGCAAAACAAGAACAGTCAGTGAAAGGTCACGTGAAACAAACGAACAAAAAGACAAAATGTTAAAAATAACACAAACAACAAGAATGAGATCAAAAAACTAGAAAACAACAAAAGCAAGAGCGAGGAAGAAATGCTGTCGGCCGCAACGATTAAAGACATGACCATACAAAGAAGCAAAGGAAAAACGCATCGTAATAACGAACAAAAAAGAATAAGATGCAAAAACCAACGAATAAGAATTGTTACATGGAATGTAACAACTCTATTACAACCAGGCAAATTGAAAGAAGCAGCAACAGAGCTGATATAATGTAGAAATAAGCCTACAAGAAATAAAATGAGGAGGAATAGACAAAATAGACAAAGGAGAATACACAATCTGGTACGCAAACGAAGACAAACAAGGATATGGAGGAACAGTTTCATAGTAAGAGAGAAAATGAAAAACAAATAATGTTATTTAATGAAAGAATCTCATACATACGAACAAAGAGCAAACCATATAATTTATCAATCATCAACTTATATGCGCCAACGGAAACGGCAGATGAAAATGGGAAATACAAGTTTTATGACCAACTTGAAGAAACTATTGAAAAAACATACTAACATGATGTCATAATGTTAATTGGAGATTTCAACCTGCAAATCGGAAAAGCAGATTGGTTAGAAGAAGCAACATGGAAATAAACTGTACATATGAAAACGAATGACAACGGACAAATGTTATGCAACCTAGCAGTCGCAAACGCAATACAAGTAATGAGCACTAAATTTATGCATAAACTACAACATAAAATTGCATGGATCCACCTAAATGGAAAATATGGTAATCAAATCCACCATGTTTAAGTAAAAAAAACCACTGCAACCCTATTAACAATGTAAGAACGTACAGATGTGCAAATATAGATTTAGATCACTTCCTAGTGATAACCGAAGTAAAAACTAGAAAAAACCAAGAGAAAAAAGAAGCGAAACAAAAAAAGATGAAGTATGGAAAAACTAAAGGACGCAACAGTATCACAAAAATATAAAAAGGAAATAAAGAAACTAAAAAATAGTCGTAATGGCGCCGGATATTAGCAACAATAATAGTCCCGTTGTAAAACCGTGTAAAAAGTGCAATACTGTGCCTGTTACCGGTCTGAAGTGTGTGACATGTGGTTTGCTACACCCTGGATGTGTCAAATATCTGAAAAATGTTACTATTATCAATGACAATATAATATTTTGTTGTGAAAATTTAGACAATGCGTCTGCGGATGTAAACACATGTGATAACCTAGAACCAGTTAACGATTTTCAAGTCAGTGAAGTACAGTATTTAAGAGAAATAATTGATAAGAAAGATGTCACAATATCATCTCTACAAGAAATGATAAAGTCATTAAAGGAGCAGAGTAGTCTAATTAATTTAATTAAAACTCCTAACTAGAATCAAACAACGGGAACAGGCTTCTTTATCTACAGTGCCATCTGACGGTGTAGCCCCAAATTCAAATAAACAAAATTAAGTTAGAAATAAAATAGACTTCTTTAATCAAAGCAAAACAGCTGGAATACGACCCAACGGGATACATAGCCCATCGCATGCTCAAAATCGAAAGGTCACAACAAAAGAAGTAGCAGCAGGAAGTTTAACAAGAAAAACGAAAAAAGCTTGTAACGATATAATATTTTTAAACAATGATGAAGAATAGCAGGACTGGACTACTGTCACATCCCGCAGACGTACTAAACGAAGACGTCAACCCATTATAGGAACCCTAGACGAAAACTCGGTGAACTCTAAATTAAAGCCGTTGTCTCGCCTGCAACACTACACGTTTCAAAGTTGCTACCTGAAACAACTGAAAAACAAGTAATCGACCACCTTGCCCCAAATGTAGTAGTAACGTCTTGTGATAAACTGCAACCAAAACATCCAGAACTGTATGCGTCATTTAATATCTGTTTAGACCCAGTGTATGTTGATGCAGCCATAGATCCAGCTATTTGGCCTAAAAGAACCAAATTAAATAAATGTTTTCGCCATCGAGTGAAGTCACAGCAGAACCCATAAAAACGCTGAACAAACTCGTTCGGCGCACATCAAAATTGTTCACCTAAATGTACAATCTATTAGAAACAAAATTAATGACATTGAAGTAATACTTGCTTTGCATAAACCGACAATTTTGTGTTTAAATTAAACATGGCTTTCTAATGAGAGCGTTAAGTACATACAGTTTGATGGCTACCGTGTTGCGTCATTTAACACCCGAACATGGTGTTATGATATTAGTCAAATCAAAATATGACTTTAAATGTTGCCTAACAATAAATAGTCCAAGTGTAGAAATGCACATCGAAAGTTCATCAGCTATAATTTCAATTAACAATAAAAAAATATGTGTCATATCCGTATACAGAACTTCCTCAGGTATTCCCGAAGTGTTTTTTAATAACTTAAACCAGATATTGAATATTGCCAACCAATATTGTGTAGTGACTACGTTATACTCGGGGGAGATCTAAATATTGCCTCCCTATCTAACCACTTAACTCCCAAATATTATCGGATATTTTCCAATCATTCCCCGCTTGGTGAACAAAAATAGTGAACCCACGCGAATATTCATAAACAGGAACAACATAAAATCTGAATCGGCTATCGATTACTTAGTCGCATCTTAGCCTCAAAACATGTTTAAATTTTCATTATTTAATCCACTTAGCTTGCATCATAAAAATAAATATAAATCACAAATTATTGTCAACCACAAAACCTATACCAAAACACACCAGAAAACCTTAATTTACTGAAATCGACTGGGACGATATATGCCCTATGGTGATGTCAATCGGTTCTGCAACGAGTTTCTAGAATCTTTTTTATGGTGTGGAAATACTCCATGCCCACTGATGAGACGCGAATACAAAGCATATAAATCTAGACGCGTTCCCTGGGTAAATAATGAAATAATAAAGCTAGGAGAGGAGCTAAAAAACTGTCTTGTTACAATGCGTATGATAAACACTGACAATGCAAGATTGTGTTATCTAGAAAAGAAAAAACAGTACAGGCCCATTATAAGAAATGCAAAGAAGAATTATTATGCAAATTTAATAAATTCTGCAGTAAATAAATCCAAACTGCTGTGGAAAATTGTAAATAGCAAAAACGATAACGCTCATAAAGCCACTAAAAAAGTCGCAATAATGACCGACAGTGTCCTCATGCATGATACTACAGCAGTAGCCGACACATTTGCTGAATATTTTTTTACAATCGCAAAAAAGCAAGTTGTGGAGCATTTTGGGGTAAATTCGCCCCAACCCCAAGCAACTACTCTATAGCATCTACCAGCGTAGTCCACACAATATACTTTTACCCTGTCACTGAAGAGGAGGTAAAAACTACTATTTTAAAACTAAACAATAATTCATCTCCAGCAATAGATGAACTCGATAAAACTATTTAAATACCTATTTGACGCAATTGCTGCCCCTTTAGTGTTTTTCGTCATTATATCAGTAACATATGGCGTGTTTCTGGATGTTCTAAAAGTGGCAAAGGTGATTCCTGTGTTTAAAAGGGGTAATCCCTAACATTTAAGCAACTAAACAAAAAAAGATAAATATAATCTCATCGCCGACGCTCAACACGTATTTCGGAAAGGACGATCTACTGAATCACCATATTGCCGTTTTTTAGACCACATCTACGCTAACGTTGATTGGAATAAGTTTGTGGCGGCCTTATTTTTTGACTTTACTCGTGCCTTTGACACGATTAATAGTGACGTGATGAGCACGAAATTATATAATCTGGGCATAAGGAGCCCATTCTAAACATAGTTGCTAGCTTTCTTAAGCAATCGTTTATTACGTAAAAGTAAAATTGAACGGCCAATATACACAGGCACGAAATGTGAATTTAGGAGTCGTGCAGGGTTCCATCATTGGACCTTTAATTTTAATATTTATAAATGACTTATCATTGTACGTGGGTGGGCTGAAAAGTAATGCACACATGCTTGTAGAACGCGAAAGCAATGACCTACGGAGACGCATATGGTTGCATTCGGAAGCTATATCCTTCTTTTGTGCGCATGCCCAGTTTGAAGGTGTTTCGTTCACCAGTTCGTTTTTTAGTAACGAAAGTATGGAGACGTGTTATCATGATATGTCAACGCGACTTGAACAGCACGCGTTTAAAGAATTTTTATCTGCTGAAAACGTGATTCCTACTGAGATTCATCGATGTTTAAAGGCCGTTTATGGTGATGATACTGTTGATAGGACTACTGTGAATCGATGTGTAATAACATTTTGTGGTTGTGAGCTCGAAAAAGCCGTATTTGATCACGAAAAATACAGCGAACGTCCGATCACTGCCACAGACGATGAACATCGCAAACGTGTCAATAATTTGGACCAACATGACCGGCGAATCACTCAAAAGCTTATCGCAAACCGCCGGTCATTTTGGATTTGTCTAATTTCCTCATTGTGTTTATGGTCCAGTATTCTTCTGGGTTGGCTTTTAGTAATTGTTCAATTTTTACATTTGTATAGTAGTACGGGAACAGCATAACCTTATAAAACTTAAGGCATGTTTCTCTCGTTGTGTTTTTTAGATTTCTTTTTTTTGTTCCACACATGTAGTTGAATTTCGCTATTTCGCTGTTGATGTCTCTTTGTTTTCCATATCTAATTTTCGTATTGTAAGTGTACGTAGTACTTTGAACAATGTTTAATAGTAACAACTCTTAAGAACCAAAAGTTTAAACTCCCTATTTAAGATTTTGGAGGTCCAAGAAAGTAGAATAGTTGTCCACTAAGATTTTATATGAAATATAATTGTTCCAATAATTTAATGAAGTTTATTATGTCATTTATGTAATAGTATAATACACGAAATCAAAATTATGCGCCGACTTGACGACTTTGGTCAGCTCTACAAGTCGTAATTTGAGTCACATTTTAATTTATAAGGTCAAACTGCAGGTGTTTTCAAGCTATACAAGTTTTATGATAGCTATTTTTTCGCTAAATAGGTCAAGAAACGAAATACAAGCGTAGAAGCTCGAAAAAAATCTCGACTCGTTCACGCTTTTCTTCTTCGTTCGATATCTCGACTAATATCGCTCGTACGTGGAAAAGTAGAGCACAAAAAATTCTAAATAAAAGTTCCACTTCATTTTCACGTACCGTTAACGGAAACCAAGTTATCGCAAAACATCGAACGCATCTTTTTTTTAAGATGGCGGAAATAGCACATAGGAAATCCTGGTCGACAACTTGAAGTTAAGCTTTGCTGGACCCCCCCCCCCTTTCCAACACCCCAAAAAAGGAATTTCAAATTTCGGTTCACTTTCAAGCAAAAATGACATAGTGACTGGACTAAAATGTTTAGGTAGTTACTTAGATAGTCACCTCGGCTGGAGTAAGCAGGCGGATTATGTCTGTTCAAGATTAAATTCTGCATTCTACCTGCTGCTTCAATGGAGATCCATCTTAAATTCCGAACAACTATTATTATTTACTACGCACATGTCTCTTCGTATATGTAATACAATGTGTTATTGTGGGGACGGTCAAACTCAGCTAAGCGAGTTTTTATATTATAAAAGCGCATTGTCGGTCTACTCTACAACCTGACACCCCGAACGTTATGCCGACGAACTTTTGTGGATAAAGCTATATTAACCTTTCCCTACGTTCTGATACATAAACTTGCGCAGTATGTATTCCACAACTATAATATGTTTATAAAAAATCTGTAAAAGGATTTACCCACACCTTCCCTCGTCGACATTGTGACACTAAAAATCAAATTAAGTTAAGAGTAAAAATATCTTCAAGTTTCTAATAAATTAAATACATTTTCAAATAACAAAAATGTATCCCGCTGAGGTTTGAACCCGCCGCATCTGCATAGCGATCGTAACCGCACCTGCCTAGAAATCGTAACTGCATCCACAAGTCGAATTGCGCCATCGAGGCTATTTTATATGAGTACGGCCTCTATCTAACGGCCGGTTATTGTTGAAAAGTTTCGACTATTTTGTGATATTGTCCTGTATCTGTTGAGTCCTATTTTCGGCAAGTGTAAAGTCTGACCTATGTGAAATATATTACTTCCTTCTATTTCAAAATTAACGCAAAAATAAACAATATTTTATTTTTTCAAGGTGCACACCCCATATATATTTGTCTGAAATTTTACTGGTTTCATTCCAGGTATACGTGTAATGTGTATGCAAAATATTATTTAGCTCCGACAAATAGTTTTTGAGTTATACTGCCAACAGACAGACAGGCAGACAGACAGACAGGCATACAGACAGACAGACAGACACACAGACAGACAGACAGACAGACAGACAGACAGACAGACAAACAGACAGGCAAACAGACAGACGGAATTGAAAAAACCTGTTTTTCGTCATGTAGGGACCCTGAAACGTGAAGATCTGAAGAAATCTGGGAAGGTGATTTTTTCGTGATTAGAATACTTCCTTCGTCTTTCAGACGAGCGAAGTAAAAACAGAGACTTTCATCGATATCCTACCAGAAGTAATTCGATGTTAACGATCCCACAGCATTGCACGGCTAGTTATGAGCGATAACCCAATTACACGTGCATCAAAATTTTCAACTCGCTGCCGGATTTCATTATCAAAACTAGTAATGTTAAAGAATTTAAGCAAAAACTGCGCAATCACTTAACAAAGAAATCTGTAAAAGGCTTTACCCAGAACTTCCCTCGTCGACATTGTGACACTAAATAATTTTAAAACTAAATTAAGTTAGGAGTAAAATATCTTCACGTTTCTAGTAAATTAAATACATTCAAATAAAATAAAAATGTATCCCGCTGGGGTTTGAACCCGCCGCATCTCCGCAGCGGATGTAACTGTAGCGAAATTCCAACTACGCCACCGAGCTCCTTCGAGATGTGAGGCGCGCGCCTCTCTTGAACAGAACGGAGTTATTTTTGAAACATTTTTACTCTTTTGTGACATTGCCCTGTATCGGTTGAGTCTTATTTTCGGCAAATGTAAAGCCTGGCCTATGTGAAAGTTATTACTTCCTTTTATTTCAAAATTAACCCAAAAATAAACAAAATTTTATGCTCACCCTGTATATATTTATATGAAATTGTACCGGTTTCATACGAGGTAGATATATAATATGTATGCAAAATATCGTCTTCCTCCGACAAATAGTTTTTGAGCTATACCGCCAACAGACAGACAGACAGACGGAATTGAGAAAACCTGTTTTTCGTCATCTAGGGCCCCTGAAACGTGAAGATCTGAAGAAATCTCGGAAGGTGACTTTTTCGTAATTACAATTCCTTCGTCTTTCAGACGAAGGAAGTAAAAATGTTATTATAGTATTGGCGAACTGTTCCAGTAGTTTCTGTATGTTGTCAATTACTAATGAATAAACTAAGAGTTTAGAAGACAAAATGTAACCAATTAATTTCTCACATTAAATGAATTATCAAACCACAGTTCGGTAAGCAATCCTGCTTGATTAGTTGAATGCTAAATACGAATAAAACAGATAAAATAATTCTTATCTGGGATGCGGTGCGTGTTGATAAGCCCGACGACTCGCTGGCAGGCCGCCACAGATCGAATTCGTTTGGAGACAACACCGGGAAACTTTCTCTAATTAACACTGGTTGAATTCGGATTCATATTTAATCGCCAATAATTAGTATGCTCGTGTCTGTTAGGTTGACCCTTCAATCAGCCAATAAGTTTGAGATGTAGCATAAAAAAGCTAAAATGAGGAATGCAACTATAATGTTTAGAATTTAAATTGTGAGGATAACTTACGGTTTATATCGAACCCTTGTAACCAAACGTTTGGATTGGAATAAAACTACTCGATTTCTCGTAACTCCGTATTAGTAGTAAACCCATCTAATACTAAATTAACAATCAAGAATAATAATTTGATAAAACAACATGTGCAAATGAATACAGTTAAAATTCGCTAGCTGCGAGATGCACTTCAGAAGATCTCTATTTCGAATGCCTATAATGCGGGAAGGTCGAGCAGAATTCATAAAGCGTGGTAGCACACATTTAATAAATATGGAGGGATGTTCATATATAGCATTTTAAACAGTAAGCCGTGTAGCCACACCCGGTTGAAAGCTTGTGCTACATCCACAAAGGTTATTGGTGTGTGCATTTTTGCTTCGTATCCTTTTTCGATAATTTCGCTAAGTCGCAGTATCTGATGGTTTGTTGAGTGGTGTCTTCGGAACCCGAATTGAATATGGAGAAGAATGTTGTTAGTCTCCAGAAAATTATCTAGGCGATATTGTATAGTTCGCTCGAGAAGTTTAGAGATGGTGGATGATAAACTGATTGGTCTATAATTAGCCGGGTTGTTATGAGCTTTACCAGGTTTGGGACACATTAGAGTTACTGCTCGCCTCCATGAGCTGGGAAAATATCCGATTTTCAGGCAAGCATTAAAAACTGCTGTTAAATAGCATATAGACTTCTTTGGTAGGTTCTTTAGAACTGTGTTAGGTATGATGTCAACCCCTGGTGCTTTTTTTAGTTTGAAGTTGAGTTATATATTTTTTTATTTCCGAAGGAGACACAGGTTCTAAGAGTGCTATATTCTCAAATGCAGTACTATGAACTGTTCGTTCCACGTGTTGGACATGATTTGCATTATTACCCTCGTATGTAGTGGAGAAGGTTTCTTCCAATTGTTGCGCAAAAATTTCACACTTATCTTTGTCTTCTGCGTATGTGTTACCATGACTTCGCAGTGTCGGAATGAACGTCGGCTGATTTAGAATTTTTTGTTGCTCTCCACATGTTAGGATCCCCTGGATTGAGCGTTTCTATGTAGTGGTTATGTGAATCGATCCTATATTTGTCCAATTCTTTTCTTACTAATCTAATCAATTGATTAAGACTAGCTTTGGCTGCTACATCTCGAGTGTTTTGCCATAGTCTTCGAACGGAGTGCTTTTCCCTAATAAGGTACAGTATATTGAGATGGTCTTAAGCCCTGAATCGCACATCTCGAACACAGCAAACTAATGAAGAGGTCATAAAAGCTCAGAATGGAAGATAGGATTTAATGACAACAAATAAAATAAAATCAAATTTGAATTAGCAATCAAATTGGCAAAGCAATGCCTGTAATAAGTATTAAATTCGTAACATAAAAGGAAAGGCAGAGTTCTAAACCTAATAGGAATGGGACCACAATATTTAATTAGTTTAGAATATTAAAAGGGGATGGTAGAATGCAAAAGCCAATCCATGTATTAATAATTCGATTATGAAAAGAATGGTCAGATGCTTGTCGAGGTAAATTGCAAGCCAGAAATCGTTGTATAAATTTCTCTTTGAGCATATTCTTAAAAGGTATAAAAATGCAGAAGGCAAAACAGAGTGCAAAGAGCACATAGAAATAAATCTGAAGGCAAATAAAGGGAAGAAAATGAATAATTAACATGCAAGATTATTTGAAAATCCGAACATTAATTTGATGCAGGAGTGGAAAAATGAAATGGACTTTTAGTTGAACTCTGAAGTGTTTCTTGTGGAAGTTCACGAAAGGAAGAACTGATCAGTGAGAACGTAGTGAAAAAGGATTGTTAATAAGTGCGGGACACAGTGATGTGAAAGACAAAATTGACAAAATTAATGGAACAATTTAGTAGATAAGCAAAAGTTTGTAAAAATATTAGATTTAAGATGTTTAATTGTTAGAAGGAATTGTTTTGACTAGTTTTATATTGATGTGCAATTGTTTTTAACAATTCTGGGAGACAATTGAAATAAAATTGCTGGTGACAGCTTGCAAATTGGCTGGTGTTTAATTTAAAATTTTTGTACCTTTACATACAGTTACAGCCTTAAAATTTCACCAGAGTGCTATTTACGTGGTCGTGTTCACGCACAAATGAAGGCAAGAAAATCCAACGCCTTGTTACGGTATTAAAAGAACTTTACGACACCCACCCAAGGTGAGGATCGCACCACGGAGTCAGTCCTGAAAAACTGGCACACTTGCCCTGAAATCGGTTCGAAATAGGCTAATATGCCACGGCTGGAACGCTCAGGGAGTCGGGCGTGAGTCACACGATACGTTCTGGGCAAGCGTGTTGTGGCATAATATATATATAGGGTATGTCGAAATTGTGAGGGCGCCACCAAGCATGTCTTAACCCGGCTAACCGGGCCTGGACGGTTAGACGGGAGCCAAGCACGCAAAATACTCCGCCGATAGGATTACTCAAGAAATGCAAGGTCGAATAACAATTTCGGGATTGCCTTATGCAAGGATTGTAATTAGGTGTCAATCCGACCGCGACTACGCAGCTGTCTTACCCACCTGTACGCTCAAAGCTCCCTCGTTTCGTCGCACAATAATCAGTACACTGAAGGGGGCGCTTATCTGTAACAGAACATGCACAAGTCGAAACAAAACAATAGTTCCCTTAGCTAGCAAATCATGTATTGACTAACGGGTTACAATGGTGCAGCAGAGTGCGTCGCACTATATCTATAAATGGATTATAACTAAGGACACCAGCTGGCGCGCGCTCTAAACTTAGCGACAGATGTTGAACAGTAATGAACAGTAATGAACAGTAATGAGCAGTAATGAGTACAAATATGCTGGCGCGACGCCTTATGCAGCGAACAGTAAAGAACAAATTAGCACTCGCAACATGGACAGTCTTAATATGTAATTTTGAATGAACGTATAAATATGCTGGCGCGACGCCTTATGCAGCAAACAGTAAAGAACAAATTAGCACTCGCAACATGGACAAATATGACGACAGTGCCTGTAGGCACAAGAGATGTGACGGCTCGCTCGCGTTCACAGCGGTAATCAGTTCAAAGACACATACCTTAATATGTAGGCGGTTAGGGAGCCTGGTACAGTTGAGTTGCGACAGGCTGCAGTCTTAGGTGGCAGGCACCTTCGATGTTCGACGGCTATAGGGATGAGTGCACATCCGCCACAATGGCGACGTGAGACGCGTCAGGACGCGTACAACGGGACGACGAAAAATGGACCACTTTCGTTCTGCGGGACAGATCCTCGAAGGTCGAGATGAAGGGGGCACGACCCCTTTCTTACGGAAGCAGGAAACTGGGCTCAAAGAGCACCCACGCTACGCTGAAGACAATTCGAAACTCACACTCACAACCACCACACAAGCGTTCTCTGCAACGGGCTGCGGTCAACTGCCCAGAGGGAAGCGCTGGCACAGGTCACCTTGATCGCGTCACCACGTGACTAAACCTCGGCAGCCAATCGCGGGGCGATAAAATGAAACAAATTAATGCCGGCAACATTGGTATCACGCCACAACGGCGTGCTTTCTAGAAGATTCGGAATTCTTGCGAGCGATACGCTCGGCTGCCAAAGCGCCATCAGAGGGGGGCTCCAACCGACGAGAAATGCTGCGTTTGGGGCCAAATATGTGCGAAATCATGATTCTGGAATTAGGCGATGGAGCCAAATAAAGAACTAAAAGGGTTTAGCGTACGGGCACGCTGCCCTAAAGCCTAGGTGGCTATTTAAAATACCAAAATGACCTGACAGCCTAAAGTTAATTTTCAACATCGTCACTGATTCTGATCCTGCGGCAGAGCTCCGAGACACCATCTAGACCCATTTGAGGACATCCCGGACCGGTTTTGCAGTTCCAGCGATAGCAGGCGAGCCCTACGAGGACCACATCAACACCGCACATCCGGCATCCGACTCCAAGAGAAGATCTGGGCACATTCTTGCTGCGGCCGAGGTTCGGACGGGCATGCAAAGAAGGTTTCGCAGATTAGTGGTGAAGCAATATAAATTATACCAATGTGTACCTGCTGAGAAGCTGCTTAAACGTCGCTGTATAACAGAGCCCAGGCCCAGGCAGAAGTGAGGTTAGGATCCTTCCTTGGCTTGGGATTAAAACAATCAAGTACGGGTGTTGCCTGAAAGAAACAAAGATAGCTACTGACGCTACTAGAAAGCGGGAAATAATGAATTTTACCTGTGAGATTTACTCATTGAGTTGTATTTAATTAACTAAAAACCACCAAACGACAATCACTTGATTGAACTTTCAGAAACGTAATTTCATTTAGATCTGATGTAGCATTTTAGCCGGGTATCTGAACTACGTACAATGGGCGTACGCTAGAATTTGCAATAAAATAATTGGGGACCCACACCTTGTAATAAGATCTCTGCTTACCTGAGCTAGCCAACAATTAATTTAATTTACAATTAGATTCTATCTAAAAGTAGGGGCATACGGAGCATCAATTTAAGTGAAACGTAAGTAACTCACAATAATTATCCCTGAGCGTTTATAAATCTGTAATATTTGCTGAACCAAAAAGAAATTTATGTTAGCGATGGAGGCTCTCGCTAATTTTATTTTCATTATTAATTCTTATATTAAAGCCGCGTATAACCATCACAGCAATATATGTTGGAGGACTGAAGTGATTCTGCTGTCTATAGCGCCGGATTGTGATAGTAGCTTGCTGTATTGCTTTGGTGATAGCTTCCTTGAAGATATCCACTGCGTTATCAACCTGTCTCTGGGAGTTTAAATTAGTAGGGCAGGTTAGCGATCTGTTCATTGCAGTTCGGAAAACTTCCCAATCTATTGGGCCATTAATTAACTGGGGAAGTTTCGGCTAGTATTGTAGTGCGTAGGTTAGGGTGAACACTACGGGTAAGTGGTCCAAGTCTAGTTCTGTAACGACCGTCTGGTTTATTAGCAGAGTCAAATTTGTTTGAAAAATTATATCCAGTATATCTGATAAATGATTCAGTCTGTATGGGAAATAGGTAAAATCACTGGGGGCTGAAATGTCAATTGCTAACTGTGATAGGTATAAAATTGTTAAGTTTAACGCCATTGGGATTAGATGTTCTGCAGCCCCAGTTGATGTGTTTGCAATTAAAATCTCCTGCTAGAATAGTGGGTTCAGGGCTATCACAGATGGTTTTAAGCTCATTTTGGTTCAGCTGTCTGTTAGCTGGCTTATATGCACTAATAATTTTAAGTGAAGTATTATTCTTTGTTAAAACGTTGATGGCTACAGCTTCAATTTAACGTTAACGTTTTCCAATTCAACAGGTGTAGCTGTAAGATTTTGCTTAATGACTATTGCGGATCCTCCCCATCCAACTGCTGCTTCTCTATCCTTTCTGAAGATTTGATAGCCAGTTAGAGTAAATTTTTCATTTTTAATTGGGTGCGTTTCTGTGATGCACGCGATATCAATGTCGTATCTGGCCATAAATGAAAGAAGTGTTGACCTTTGTGTTTTTAAGCCGTTGGCGTTCCATTTTGTTAGGGTTAACTTATGTATGGACTTCTGCTTATTTCGCGCCATTTTGAAATAGCATAGGAATTAATGACAAAAAGAAATGTTTGATCTGAGCAATATATGGTGTTATCATTTCAAGGATGGTTTGAAGTATTTTTGTTGTGGCGGTGTCGGTACAGCCGGCGTTTTGGTTGTTATTTGGTGTGTGGACGTTTGGTATGTTTGGATTATTACTTATGACATTAGCTGGAGATGATGTTACCGGTTATATGGGCATTGGAATTAGTGGATCTAACTATTGGCGGAGAGGTTTTATTATTGAGCTTCCTGAAGTAAGGACAACCCCTATAGATGGCTGTGTGGTCGCCCCTACAGTTGACACATGAGGTTTAACTTCTTTAGGTTTCTTGCAGTCACTATAGTGGTGTTGCTCGATGCATTTAACACACCGTGGTGGTACGTGGCAGTAGTTTTTGGTGTGACCTAAAAGTTGACAGTTGGTGCACTGCGGAGTGTCACTGCTTCGCGGCGTCTGGGTTCTACTGACACTACGCAGTATAAAAGTCTGTTGAGGTTATATATTTCTTTTACTTTATCTGTTTTCTTAAGTTCAACGGCAATAAGTGGCATTGCTATTTTGTTCCTGGTTAATAATCAGGTTGCTTTAATGACAGGATAATTTAGTTTTTTCAGTTCTTCGCGGATTTCTTCTTCAGATATTGATATAGGGACACTTCGTATTATTACTGATATATTAGAATTATCTGGGTTCTTGTAGGTGTAGAAATTTACTTTTTGTTCTTCGTAGTATTTTGTGAGACTTCTGTAATCGTCAGAAGAGTTTAAATTGATACTTAGTTGGCTGCCTTTGTATGCTGTTATGAAATCTTGTTTTAACTATTGTTTTTACATCTTTGATGACATTTTGATAATGAGTTCCGTTCGGTAAATATATTGGCGGAATTTTTGGTTTTTCTGGTGGGTTGGTTACAGTAGCTGTGTTATTTGACGGGGAATCTGAGGGGTTATTTTGTGTTGATTGGAGGCTATAAAATCTATTTTGAGTGATTAGAGTATCTGGGTTAAACAGATACCGTTTGTTTATGTCGTTATCTTCGAGTGATGATAAAGGTCGCTTATTGTTTAGGTCGTTACTCTGCGAAACTTGAAAGTCCATTTCTGTTGGAGTAGGGATTATATTTGATCCTTATAAATCATGGTAGGAGGTTTCAGCTGGAAGTGGTTTGCTTCATCCATTTATTTACTCGAACGTGAATTTAACCTCGAAGCACGATATTTAGAGGTTATTAGAAAGGTTATTGTCATATCTGGGCTGCGCTGCTATCGCGCCGATAGCGGCGTTGTTGCACCCTCTTGCCCCACCAGTGTTAAACTTATTAAGGTATTTTAACGGAAGTTAATATGAAATTTGTCCAGTGTTATATCCTTATATATATAACTTACGAGCACAATCACAGAAACACGCCCGTGATCAAGCTAGTCGCACTCACTACTCAGATTAGTACTTAAATAACAATATTAGACCGTTACACACCCCTCACAAAAGTATCAACTGGTCAGCGTAAAACAAAATAAAACAAGCACCTTGAATAATATGAAAAATACGAAGCTTAAATTATAACTTAACCATAAACTATATTATCAGCGTACATAAATCAAACAAGTAAAGACACTCATTGTCGGTTCCTTTGATGTCAAAATTCCGATTTGGATGACCTTGAACGGCTCCTGGGGGGCACTTTCCGATAGTACTAACAGATGGCGCCACTACTTTGTCACATCAAGGCCGACTATATTAAATGTATTAATATAGTCGGCCTTGGTCACATATGATTGGTTACAGAGCTAGTAACTGGCTCTGATTGATAGAATTTTGTGCTGCCATCTGATAGTCAAGCTTAGAAATACCACCTGAGTTACTGTCCCAAGCACTCTAGATAGGTTTCAAAATTTGGCATGAGTGTTCTTACTTGTTTGATGTATGTACGCTGATATTATTACTAGGGTAACAGAACCAACAAAGAGTAATGAACGACCTCTACAAGATGCAGATAACTCGATAATAATACTTCAATATCTAAGAAATATACATATACCAAGAGAATATAATCCCATTGAAATTGGTATAAAATAATTATCTTATTGAAAGTGCAACTAATCCAATAAAACAAAACAAACAGGACTGACATATACAAAGAATTTATTTTAATCACGACCTGCTGAATTGTTTGACAAACGTCACTGTATACGGCCTGGGCATATGTGAAGTTTCGCGATTCTCCGCAGAGCGCTGTATACCCACGAGCGGGAATTTCAAATTTGCAATGTAACATCAGTTACTACGTTGACTACAATGCAAATGTTCGATTAAATTTTACGTTTCTTAAAATTTTACAACAATAATATAACCCTCCCGTGTATTTTTACTTTGATTTTCTATTGTGTTTTTTCATCAGTTTCCTGCTAGTTTTTTCGTGTATTTTCTCATTTGCATTATTATGTTCACAGTATAATTTGTTGATTAATTTATTCGTTATTATTACTTATGATTTCGTTTGGTATTGTTAAAATAGAAAGCGGTTCTATAACGTGCAAATATACCAATTGGGACAAATCTTATCATGAATTTACCTCCAACTAAGTTTTACGAAGGAAATAGTCTAAAAGCTAAATTTAAATTATCGTACTGGTGCTTCAAACAACGTATCTTTTTAGCAATTTCTATTTTCTATTTTTATTCAAATAGATATCCATAAACAACGGGAAAGAATTATTAGTTGTAGCTTTCAAGAAAGGTGTTTCTGAGTAACTTCTTCTGGCGAAGACTATAAAATCACATTGCACTTCCTTTAGTACATTTTTAATTACTACATTTACAGATAGATGTCTAATAAAACAAATAACTTTTTTGCACTTCCGGGACTAAAGTTGTTCTTTAGTCCCCGTAAACAGGGACTCAAGTAGCTCATTTAATCCCTAGGGACTAAAGTAAAAATGATACCGTAACTATGGTAAATTTATGTACACACGAGGTTAGTAGGTTAGGTTTTTTTGTCATTTGACACACACTGACGCAAAACTTAACCTGCAAATCTCGAATTTGACATATATTGACAATACACTTCAGTACTGCCAACTGATTCAGGCTATCCAGGACCTGCTGCAATTCAGTTTCTAATAAATTGTAATTGTCAGTTTCCAAATTGACAGATTCCAAATTTTGGAAATGTTTGATGATAATGTTCCCAAAGCAAAAAATAGCGTATATACCTCAGGACTAAAGTGCCTAAATCCCTTGAGTGGTTGTTGCCCTCGGGCTTCGCTCTCGAGGCAACAAACTCCACTCGCGGGATTAAATGGTGCACTTTAGTCCCTCATGATATAATATACTATTAAATGTTTAATTTTATTTTTTTACAATAAATTACATAAACTTACAACCTTGCAATAACACACAGAATAAAATATTTCACTATTACCACCTAGACCTAGAACATCTTCCAAACTTGTAAGAAATACGATTATCTGCATATCATGTGCTATTTTAGAGCAAATGTGTGAGCTATCCAAAAAATACCTGCCTGACAATATGAATCCGTTTTCAACTACAAATTCTTGGAGTTCCACACCTCTCTCAAGAAAAATATTAAAACTATAGATCTCTAAGGTACTTACACGACACTAAATAGATTACACTATTCATATTTATATTACATTCAAAACAATAGGCCCTTATCCTACTGATACTGCATTTAACAAATCATATCTAAACACGAATTAGTCTTGACAGCCGTTGTCATTTAAATGTCAATGTGGGTATGTGGCGCCAAACGGCCAAAATTGGCGTTTTCTCAGAAATGAAATCAATAATGGATTTCAAAAAAGTTCCCAGGGCGTATAAAGTGACATTTGTCACACAATTCAGCAGGCCATGATTTTAATAGTTAACATAAGCGTTTCGTTTCTATGCCACCATTTAATCATACAGGTAATTTCCATAGTTACAAATGAGACCAATAAATTAGAGCGTGTATTTTATGAGTTAACATAGGAATTATTGCTTATCAAATAGACAATTAAAAGTTTTTCGCCTACCATATGCGAAAATGAATCATATTGACCCTAAAACGTGACCGAAAGTAATGTTTATCGTCCCTTGGGCTGCTAAAATCATAACAACACGATTTTGTAGTTTTTCACAAGCTAAACACCTTTGGACACCTTTGACTGTCATTTGCGTGCTTTGACGTTTCACATAATTTTTCATTAAATGTCAGTTTAAATCAAAGTTTGGAATCAAAACAGACAATAAAAGTGTAAAATAACAATAAGTTCTGAATAATTGTAATTCACGGAATAAGTGAAAATGAATGGTGATTCAGACAATGACAAAGAATTTACGAATACTCCACCGGACTTGCAAGAGGAAGCTAGCAAAATTTCTCTGAATTTGTTACCTACAAAGTCAAGAGAACGGTACGAAAAGTACTATGAATTATTCAATAACTGGAAAACGGATAAAAAAGCAAAATACTTAACAGAAAATGTATTACTTGCTTATCTATCGGAAAGATCAAAGATTGTAAATGCAGGTACACTATGGTCTGAATTTTCAATGATAAAAAGCACTTTTAAAGTCAAAGAAAATATAAATTTTGATAATTTTCATAAGGTTCGAGCATTTTTGAAACAAAATTCTGTAAATTACCTGCCAAAAAAGTCTAAAACTTTGACTCAAGAACAATGCATTCATTTTTTTAAGGAAGCAGATGATTCAGAATATCTTATGATAAAGGTAAACAAATAAATTAAGATAAATTAATTTTATTTTTGCATTGTAGGTTTCTCTTATTATGGGACATACGGAGCTTGTCATCGAAATGAGTTGTTGAATATGAAACTTGACCACATAGATAATAGAGGAGACGTATTGATACAGTTCCATAAACAAAAAATAATATTACAAGAACGTTTACAGTCACAAACAAAACTGTTGATGGATTGAATCTGCTTACAATATACAACAAATATCAGTGGCGTAACAAGACGGTGTGGCGCCGGTGTGCAAGAATAAATGTAGACTGTAGACATGAAGTTTCAGAAAAAAGAGGGAGGGGGGGGGGGGTAATTTTTGGTCATGCAACACTTTAAATTTAAAAGAAAATTAATAAGATCTTTTCTTAACATGAAAGGTTACTTACTGCAAAATAAAACAAATTTAGATGTTTCAATCTTTTATTAAATATAACATAATAATAATAATAATAATCTGCCGTGCTAGAGAGCCGAGACACGCTTCTGTATTGGGACAGACCAATCATAACGGATAAGACTGTGGACTACAACCGACCTGCCATTCTCTTAATAGATAAGATTAAGAAAACAGCTGTTATAATTGACATAATTGTACCTCTGACGCATAATGTAACAAAAACTGAACGGGAAAAGGTGACAAAATACGAAAACTTGGCATTAGAAATTAAGCGAATTTGGGAAATCACCACAGTCACAATAGTACCCCTTGTGGTGTCAGTCGAAGGAGTAGTATCTAACCACTTTATCAAAAATTTAAATAAATTAAATCTACCTAACAATGTAAAGCATAATATCCTAAAGGCTACTATTCTGCAAACGTGCCATATTGTCAGAAAAATTTTTACCCCTCTGGGCTAGACTGAATTGTCTTTTCAGAAGGAGAAAAGTCCGATAGTGTAAACTATCGTGGAATACAAAACATTGAAAATAATAATAATAATCCCATTATTCCCTATTGGGACGTAGGGTATTCGTATATTCTCTCCAGTTGTCATTTTCCTTTGCTCTTTGGCTCACTTGTACTATAGTCTTTCCTGTCTTTCCTGTCTCTTGTTTTACAGTTCTCCTCCACGTTTGTCGAGGGCGTCCTCTATTTCTGAAACTCTAAAGTTTCCAATCGAAACTTTTTCTGCAAATTTCAGTTTTATTTTTTCGCAACGTATGCCCTAACCATCCATGTTTTCTTCTCCTAATTTCTATATTAATGTCCACCTGATTTGTTCGGTCCCAAAGATTTTTGTTCGAAATAATGACTGGCCACCTAACACCTATTTACAAACACCTGCAATTTCTGCTTTACCAGTTCTGTAACAGTCCACGATTACGACCAATAAAGTAGAACAGCTTTTACCATTACATCAAACACTGGCAAAATATAACATGAAACATAAAAATACATAGGAAAATACAAAAACAAACACCACGTAAAAGGAATACAAATTTAAATAATTCACAAGAAAAATAAAATACCGATAGGGCCACAATTATATATAACAGCAATAAGATAACATGAACAAGAAAATAACACGTATTGCTTGAGTAAGAAAGAGATAAACATAGTAGCAAATATACGAGTAGGCTTGACGCTCACTTTAATTATGACATATGTGGACTAATTGTGCCTACTAAAGTAATTTTGTTGTATGGTCATCTTTTTCTTACTCAAGCATTCTATTTTGTGGTTCATGTTATCTTATTGCTGTTATATATAATTATGGCCCCATCCGTATATCTTTATACATATAATTATTCTGTACGTGTGTAAGTGACTGAACTCCTCCTAAACGGCTGGACCGTTTTTGATGAAATTTTGGGTTTGAGAGGGTCCGTGGATGGTATAGATTCACAATTGGATCCGGTAGGTGGCGGTGCAATCGGGTTCTAGGAATTTTGTAAAAAATGTTTTGACGATTTTTTTTTAAATTTTTTTAAGATTTCTCGCATATCAGAACATATAACTCCAAAATTTCACCCCCTCCCACCACCCGTGATGTAAAAAATTGAATATAAGTTGTATACAAATATGGAAAGCTAAGCAATGATGTGTGATTAGACAGACATTTTTCTCCCACTTTCTTCACTGATAAGCAATACTTAATACTAGTTGTGTACGAAGATCGAAATTGTACAATTTGCTTTAGTAAGCCATCATCGAGATCAGTGTCATACGTAATTTGAAGTAATTTGGCACTCTCTATGACCTCTGCATCTGAGGCAATCGTCAGACATTTGCGGTTTAAAACTTTGCATATTTATAGTATGTTACTATGCACTATGCACTAATATGCAATCTAAGAATCACAAACACACACTAGAGCTGGAAGTTCTAATCTACTCAAAAGGAGAAAAGACTGCGCACTCAAAAGAGCCCAGTGGCGCTCATGTATCATAGTCTGTTGCCGCTTTGAACCTCTATTCTAGGAAAACTTTTATTTTCACAAAAAACTCCGCTACCGCGGCGCCTATATACATTCGGCGCGGAGGTTCTTTGCACCCCCTGCACATATGATAGTTACGCCACTGACAAATATGTTTTTGCACTACTAGTCTCAGAACGCACCGTTATTGGTCTATCTTTAGGTCGTGAAGTTGATTTTCTCCACCAAGGGAGAGAAAGTAAAATAAACAATTTTCACCGTGGTAACTAATAAATTGCTAAGTTACCAAATATGACTATTTTAATTTTGACGTTTTAAAAAGCTGTATTGTCAGGTTGACAGTTAAAATATTTTCGAAATTTGTTGGGAATTTAGGTATTAAGTCGTTTGGTAGTGCAAAAAATAGAATATACACCACGGTAGCGAATCGTCTTATAAACTTCGCGCATTAGATACTTCGCGCAGCGCGCTCAGTATCTAATATGCGCTCAGGTTATAATACTGCGCTTCGCTACCTTGATGTATAATATACTATTTTGCACTACTAGTCTCAGAACGCACCGTTATTGGCCTATTTTTAGGTCGTGAAGTTGATTTTCTCCACCAAGGGAGAGAAAGTAAAATAAACAATTTTCACCGTGGTAACTAATAAATTGCTAAGTTACCAAATATGACTATTTTAATTTTGACGTTTTAAAAAGCTGTATTTTCAGGTTGACAGTTAAAATATTTTCGAAATTTGTAGGGAATTTAGGTATTAAGTCGTTTGGTAGTGCAAAAAATAGAATATACACCACGGTAGCGAATCGTCTTATAAACTTCGCGCATTAGATACTTCGCGCTGCGCGCTCAGTATCTAATATGCGCTCAGGTTATAATACTGCGCTTCGCTACCTTGATGTATAATATACTATTTTGCACTACTAGTCTCAGAACGCACCGTTATTGGCCTATCTTTAGGTAGTGAAGTTGTTTTTCTCCACCATGGGAGAGAAAGTAAAATAAACAATTTTCACCGTGGTAACTAATAAATTGCTAAGTTACCAAATATGAGTATTTTAATTTTGACGTTTTAAACAGCTGTATTGTCAGGTTGACAGTTAAAATATTTTCGAAATTTGTTGGGAATTTAGGTATTAAGCAGTTTGGTAGTGCAAAAAATAGTATATACACCACGGTAGCGAATCGTTTTATAACCTTCTCGCTTTAGATACTTCGCGCTTCGTTCTCAGTATCTAATATGCGCTCAGGTTATAATACTGCGCTTGGCTACCTTGATGTATGATATACTATTCTCTTAGACCAACCCACACTCCACACAATCGCTTATTCATTTATTACAAGAACAATAAATGTAGAGTACAACCGATCGGAAAAAATGTATTTAGCAAAATTCCAAGCAAAATAGCCACTTTTTTGAAACTGTCTGAACCTAGTACATACACAGGACATTGCTTCCGCCGTAGTTCTGCAACCCTAGTGTTAAATATTTCCGACCAAATAAATGAAATACCAGTTAATCTAGATAATTCCAATGAACCCACTTCATCTATAGAAATAAGTCACTACGCTACTAGCACTTCGAACACTTACCAATGCCTACAAATTCTGATACTACTATACATAATTGTGCTCAAGGGATAATTAACATTAATTATTATATTAAATAAATTCGTAAATTGTTAGTACTTAAATTTCTTATTAAATTCTGTTTCTATTTATAAAATCAAAGCTTTTTGTATATGTTTTCTATTTTTTTTAATGCTAGGCGTTGTGTGTCACACATGCAGAAAATGCATTAGCAGCCCTTAGCTTTCAGCTGCCCTCGCTTCGCTTTGCTCGCTCATGCAGCTAATGCCCGCGGGCTGCTAATGCTCGTTTTCTACCCTTGTGACACAATATACTATATCCTAATGTATACCACTGAGGAAAAGATACAACACACACGTTGTTCCTACGTATCTACTTTTTAGTTGCATACCTACATTCCGGTAACAAAATTAAGGTTTCTTATTAGCAAATAGCTAATTCAAATTCGTATGTTAACTCGTAAAATAAACGCTTTGATCTATTGATTTCATTGGTAACTATGGAAGTGACCTGTATGATTAAATGCTGGCATAGAAACGAAACTGATATGTTAACCATTAAAATAAATTCACTGTATGTACTTGCTAAGCGACGCAATATCTAGGTTCTGATAAAAAATCAAATCCCTTACCTAAAATCTAACTTAACCTATAGGAAACTTATATAAGTATCTAAAAATTAATCTAAACCTATAATATAAATTATACCTATACCTAAATCGCTAAAACTCCTAAATTTTGACCATTTTCAGATCGAAGTTTGTATGTCAAAAAACCAGTCACGTCACTAACTATTCATTTAATAAATTTAGGAGCTAGTTTTTGACTAAAATGTTTGCTTGAATAGGACAGGACATAATTTTTTTAATCGTTTGGTACTCGTTTTATAAGCAATCTTCAACTTACAAAGAATGTCTTTATGAATATCACTTAATTGATTCACACTAGGTAAAATATTTTCACGATCACCTATAGATAGTTCTTCTTCTTCCATATCAGTAATTTTTCCATACTAGTCTCCATTACTGGGAATAGTACGTCCAAAATTAGGAAACGATGGTGTAAAACCAGTTATTTCATGAACTGAATTTCTTATGGCATGAGCTACTTGATATATTTCAGCGTCCCAAGTGCGATAATTTTCTTTAACATAACCACGAATTGCCGTAGCAGTAGCAATGCCTCGATTAACTCGCTCAACATAATTTACTTGCAGGTGATACAGTGCGTTGTACCATAATTGTTGTACTTTATACTTGTGCATTATTTTTTTGAATTCTGCACTAATAAATTAAGGACCGTTATCCACCATACATATTTGGGGTACTCCGAAAATTAGAAAAATATCATTTTCAATAAAAGTAAAAATACTTTAAGCAGTAGGTTTTTTCATGTATATTACAAGTACGAATTTTGTTACCCAATCAGATACAACTAGTAAGGAATTATTACCTTTTCTTACAGTGTTGAAATCATTTAGATGCAGTCAAGAATTGTTTCGTATAATTTTTCACTTAAATACATACAGATGCAGTTTAGAGGGTTCGAGTGACCTGCAGTTTCTAGGTGTGTATTTGGTTGCATACTCAGTTTTGTATTTTATGCCTCTGATTTCTGGTGTGATTATATGTGGGTGATGTAGTTGGATTTTAATGGAATTTTGCTTCAAGCAGATCAACGATTCCAGAATTATGATGTAAATCGTCATTCACCTGCAAGAAATTCTATATGATATGTCTGAAACCAAGCCAGTTATACTGGATTAATAATATACAAGCAAATTGCGCGCTACGCACACGTGAAATAGGGTACGCGAAAGGTCAAGCTCCGAGCCGAGCGCTAAGATAAGAAAAACAAAACTTAAACAAATATAAACATCTGTGAAGCCGGAACGTGAGATTTTATTTTGTGCCACAGACAAACACACATTAAGGAAAATTATATTATAGATTTCTGTAAATCCACCAACTCTGATATGTTTCTATAGTTCGTTTTGAACAGCGAATTCAAATATCGTGTAATTTTAGGTCTCCTCTTAGTACTTCTCGTATTCCTTTTGCGTCTTATTCGTACGAAATTCTGCATGAGCTCCCCCTGTGGCATTGATGTCGCTTGCCAAAGCATCTGGAAGATCAACCCTTACGCCGTTGTGAGCAACCTCAACCCATGTGGTAGTCTTCGAATGCACGACTTCTCCCTACTGTGACAACCACAAGGTTTTGTATCAGTATGAAAGTTAGAGAAAAGCCTGTCACTTTTGAGGTTATTTCAAATCGTTGGACAGCATCTTTGAGTATAGAGTTTTCCTGCATAGCTGTTCTGACGAAGCTGCGCTTTCGTGCATCACCTGGTATCTGCTAGCCATTTAGTCAACTTTAATACCGTTCGTGCTCTTGTTATGAAATTTTATACGTTGTGCCTTACCTCGTATGCTGGCGATATTCCTTACCGTTTTATGCTGCGAAATTCTGTGTAACTGCGATGTACACCACGTGCAATTACTTATGTGGTTATTTACAATTGATAAGTACATTTAATATTTCTTCGATTGGTTAACCTGAACATCAGCATTTTGGTAGCGTTCAGCGTAACTCAGCACTTTGAAATTTAACTACATCTTTTGCGAGCATTTATCGGTAGCTTAAATATTGCAATCAACTCCTTGTTAGCGCTGAAAATACACAGTTCTACGTGTAAAACACCTAAGCGAAATGGTACCAATTCGAATAGATCGCGTTTAGACAAATTAATTGATCGTTGAAGCGATTTAATGAGAACTTGAGAACTCCCGTTTATCGTTATCGCAGTTCTAATTTTTAAGTCAGTATCTTACATTTGAGATACGTCTATGCGAGCGAATTGTGAGTTAAGATCGTAGAGTTCTGTTTTTGGCTTCAAATCTATTAACATAAAAACCTTGTACATTTTATAAGTAAAACTAAAATTACATCTACTATTCTAATTACAAACAAATTATTCTATCATAGATTCGTGTTGCCTTTTTCGAGTATGGTGCAGAGTTTGTATGTATACATACTGTAAATAAATAATTAGGTTACTTAAAGCTATAGTGTTTTCTGTCTTTTATCATTTTTATGGAACAGCTAAGTGGTTTAGGAACTTACACGAACACATGTAGGTTTTCTGGTTTGGACCGTCTAGAAATAGTGGCGCTTCGGGACAACCCCCCATTCCTGCTCAGGAACTAGCTGGCGAAAATTTGCTTCACTACTAGACAATTCCTGAACCGCCGTGTTGTGAATTATATATTATTTTCTTTTTCTTTTGTGTACAGAAAAATTCCCCGTGTAGTAATTAACACTTTTGTAGAACGTGGAAAAGGGCCAATAATGTCTATGGATAGGCACTGAAAAGGATACTTGACTTTTTTGTCTTTACCCATGAGTCCATATTTTAGATAATTGGGTGATTTAATTGCGGCACAAACATTACATCTTTTAATATACCTAATTACATCAGCTTTCATTCTATGGCCAGTAAAATTGCTCACATAATTTCTTAAACGTCTAAATTTCTAAATGTAGAGTCGTCCTGATGTGATCGTAAGATTTCTCGCCTGCGTGAGAATGGTACAACTTGTTTCCACTCGAAAAGATTAGAAACTATATCGTATCTATTTGCAACATATTTAAATAGTCGGTCGGCTTCTATTCTCCAATATGGATAACTATCACGTTTTTCAATAACACGAATCAGCATTTCCTTATACCAAGGGTATAAATCTTTATGTTCTAGTCTAAGAAAACTTACTTTAATTGAAGCTCTAGAAAGCGTATCGGGTACATTTATTTACCTTTGCTGTGTTTTATATCAAATGAAAATTGAGAAAGCTTAACACTCCATCGAGCAAGACGACCATTTGGTTCGCTCATGCTATTTAACCATTTTAAGGATAATGATCAATATATACTGTAAAGTGAGTTTCTTCTATATAGCCACGAAATGCCAAAAACAACAACGCACTCTTTTTCCGTTACCGAATAATTTATTTCACATTTAGATAACGTTCGTGAAGCATAAGCTATTACTCTTTCATGCTCTTTTTCACCTTGGGTAAGCACACAAGCTAGTCCGTAATCGGATGCATCAGAATGAAGATTAAATGACTGAGAAAAATTAGGACTACCTAGAATTGGAGCTGAGATAAGTAAAGATTTAATATTTTCAAACGATTTGTTAGCTCCTTCAGTCTTATTAACTTGTTGCTTTTTCTATACGAACTTTTATAAGAACGGTTATTAAGGCAGTTATAGTGGAAAATTCTTTAAAAATCGTCGATACCATGAGCATAATCCTAGGAAGCGTTTAATTTCGGTAACAGTCTTTGGGTTTGGAAAATTTCAAATCGCTTTGATTTTTGCGGGATCTGTATGAAGCCCCTGTTTGCCTACTATAAATCCTAAATAAGATAAGCTGGGTTTGCAGAACTCGCATTTCTCAAAATTAACAATTAAATTTGCTTCTTTTCGACGACTACAAACTTTATCTACCATTGCAACATGTTTTTTTAAAGTGTTTAATACGATAATAATATCATCTAGATATACAAATAATTATTCTCCTAGTAATGGTCCAAAAATAGTGTCCATTACCCGTTGTTGCGTAGCTGGAGCATTAGTAATTCCAAAGGACATGACTGTGAATTCGAATAAACCTCTTCCTGGCACCATAAATGCAGTTTTAGCGCAAGAATCTTTATCGAGAGAAATTTGATAAAATACCTGCTTCAAGTCGATTGACGTCTCGTAATCTGTCTAAAATTGTGGATAAATAAGGAAGTGGATATGCATCTTTCTTTGTAACTAAATTCAGTTTTCGGACGTCAAGACAAACGACAGCTAATATCATCATTTTTTTACACTAAAATGACCGGAGACGACCACGAAGAGTTTAAAGGTCAAACTAAACCCATTTCAAGCATTCTGTTCAATTCTGTATTTGTATGAACTTGCATAGCGGGGAACAATGGAAAGTATCTCTGTTTTATTAGCAGAGCATCGCCAGTATCAATGCGATGCACCACTTTATCAGTACGGCTTCGTTTATTGCTCGACATTAGCTTAAAAAACTCTATAACTTTATTTAAGATAAATTTTTGTTCAGCATTTAAATCATCAGTACTACGAATTGCTTGTAAAGAATAGACTTCGTAAATCGTAAAACTGTTATTAATAAAATTAGTTTGTACACCAAAAGCATAGCTAAAATTCATAAATTCAGTTAAAACTTACCTAATTCTAATTTATTTTAGTTTGCATTGCAATTTCTAATGTAAGCATAAATCTTACCTATCCAAAATTTACTACCATCAGTTTTTATAAATCTGAATCAGAACTTTGTTTGAAACTTGTGGGCATTTCCTTCCTTTATCTTGTGTGCAACAGATACGACACTCTAATTTATTACTTACGATCTTATTGTATAATTATTTGTTTATTGCAGCGAGCCCCTCAGGCTTTAGGAATTCGCATTTCTACTGTGAAAAGGATCCAGGCACTTACTAGGAACCAAGCAGTTTTATTTAATCTTGTGAAACAATAAGAAAGCCGACCTGCGATTAATTAATAAAATAAGCAATGGTAGTAAAAATCGCAGATCAACCCCCCTACCATTTATACACCACGACAGCTCTGAAAAACTGTTTCTTACTCACCGCGATGGCCGACTAGCTCAAATATCGGCGGCCTTAGATCGTAGGTTCAGATCATCAGCTATGTACCCTGGAATGTCTTCAAAAAAGGAAAGGAAAATGGAAATGGGCGCCAGAAATCAAAAGATTTCAAATAACAAGAAGAAAAATAAATTGCAAGTGACTAGCGTTTAATTAATCAACAATAAGAAGTTTTGAAATGTCAATAATCAATAATCAGGACAATTAAAATGTAAATAATGTAATGACAAAATTGTGTATCTTAACTGAAGGTTTCGACACGCATAAAATTAAGAACCCCTTTCGGGTTATTTTAAAAACTTTACAAAAAACACTCGTGGGATAAGCTTATCACAGTCATCTAATAAAACCTTCTGTTAGGCTATTGAAAATAAATAGGCGTGACTGTACCTTTTACAGAGGGTCGAAATACACATCAAAATAGCAACTTTAAAAACTGAGCATAAAACTTTAAATATTAAAATAACAGGATGTATGAAATTGAACATTACAGGTTAATAATGGCAAAACGTATGAATTTAAATTTTAAATATTGACGGGTTTAAAATACACAGATGTAAATTTCTGGTATTGAAAATAAGTCGAAGTAATATAAATCTCGGAGTAGCACTAACTAACCTCGAAACGTAAGCTGGACGTGAACGGCAATAATCATTGTTGAAGTCGCCGGGGAAGCGCCGAAAATTGCTGCAATAGCATCTTCAAACGGCAGCAAATACGCCGGACCCAGCAGGTGTCGAAAATGCGATAAGACTTGGCCTCCGAGATAAACTCGTTGTTGAAACGGATAATTAAGATTAAGAGCTAAGAAAGATATAATTAGTATGGAGATAATAAAACAGAAAAAGCGCAATCGTACCTGATAATAATCAGCCCTTAGAACACAAACTGCTCATTGAAATTAGTTGAGCGCACGTAATTTGACATGATTAAAAACAAGGCTTAGCCTCGCCGGTATCGGCGGGCTCAAGCGAAGACAGCAAAATGCCCGGACGAAAAATTTCGTGCCCGAAAGAAGGCTTGCACTCTGATAAGAGATAGCGCAGGTCAGAGAGGGCATTGCGCAAACGATAAGAACTTGATGCAGGTACAAAATGCGTTGGTTTGGAAAATTTACGAATTCGAAATGCGGATTTATAATTCAACTAAAAATATACAGGTTAAGCCTAAAATAATTGAATAAATGGCGAAACAATTAGGCTAAGCCAAAAAATTGTTTCAAAGGCACTGTACCAGCGATAAGGTTACTAAATCATAAAGGTACCGCCAACTGTGCAAACATATATCTTTTGTCTCTTTTAAGTTGGGGTAAAGCTATCAATTTTCTCACTCTCACTCTCACTTTCTTACAATGTTCTGTCCTTTTTAATTTGAGGGAACAAAATCTTGGAATGGAATGGCGGTACCTTTATGTATTTAGTGACCTTAGCTTGCGATAGAGTACCTGTATATAGTAAGAGTAGGGCAAACGATGACATTTAGGGATTCATGAAGCGAAGTTAGTCACAATTTCACAGTCTACTACATTAATAGAATGAAGGGATTCATCCGGTGAAGTTAGTTACAACTGTCATAGGTTATAGTTGACTATAAATTATTTAGTATATAGTCGTGGTAAGAAGTTGAAACTAAATGTGCTTTATGCCATGTAATACACTTTTTTGCACTACTAGTCTCAGAACGCACCGTTATTGGCCTATTTTTAGGTCGTGAAGTTGTTTTTCTCTACCATGGGAGAGAAAGTAAAATAAACAATTTTCATCGTGGTAACTAATAAATTGCTAAGTTACCAAATATGACTATTTTAATTTTGACGTTTTAAAGAGCTGTATTGCCAGGTTGACAGTTAAAATATTTTCGAAATTTGTTGGGAATTTAGGTATTAAGCCGTTTGGTAGTGCAAAAAATAGTATATACACCACGGTAGCGAATCGTCTTATAACCTTCGCGCTTTACATACTTCGCGCTGCGCGCTCAGTATCTAATATGCGCTCAGGTTATAATACTGCGCTTCGCTACCTTGATGTATAATATACTATTTTGCACTACTAGTCTCAGAACGCACCGTTATTGGCCTATCTTTAGGTCGTGAAGTTGATTTTCTCCACCACGGGAGAGAATGTAAAATAAACAATTTTCACCGTGGTAACTAATAAATTGCTAAGTTGCCAAATATGACTATTTTAATTTTGACGTTTTAAAGAGCTGTATTGTTAGGTTGACAGTTAAAATATTTTCGAAATTTGTTGGGAATTTAGGTATTAAGCCGTTTGGTAGTACAAAAATAGCAGATTATGCAATGAGGGAGAGAAATGCGTTAATTTGCTGAGGTACAATTTCTGACTCTCGGGCTTCGCCCTCGAGTCAGAAATTGCACTGAAGCAAAATAGCATTCTCTCCGAGTTACATATACTATTTTCTTCACGTTGCAGGAAGATTTAAAACGAAAACCCGTTTTTTTAAACGTCATTTATTGACATTTTTGTTACAATTATTTTAAAATTGGTAGCCTGTGGTTATTTTTAAAGTTGGTGGCACTGTAAGTCATAATGGCAAGAGCTCACAATTATGTCAAATTCGAGGTTAGCAGGTTAGGTTTTGCGTCAGTTTGTGTCAAAACTGACGCAAAACCTAACCGGATAACCTCGAATTTGACATAATTCTTGTGTCAGTCATAATGAAAACTCCGTAGGGAAATTTTTGTCTTATTTAGTCTCTAGGAAGTAAATGTTTTACTTCTGTCACAATTTTGATGGTATAGAAACCGACTTCTACTCCCGGTCGTGGAAAAGTAGTATATACACCACGGTAGCGAATCGTCTTATAACCTCGCGCGCTCAGTATCTAATATGCGCTCAGGTTATAATATTGCGCTTCGCTTCGATGTATAATATACTATTATTTATTAACTAGTAAATACAGTGGTATTGAGCCAACTTTATATTCATTTGCTGTTCACATCTACACCTGAGGTACGTACATAGATTAAATAATATTTAAATGTAGGACTCCAAATAGTGATTCAATCTTAACATTTTATGCTGGCTTGCTTCCATCTACTTGTAATAACTCCTAAAAGTAAGGATTAATGAAATAAAAAGAAAATTAAAATGACACTAATTTTCCTACCTAACATGAAAACTAAAGCGTACTCCAAATTCCATCTGATTCTAACCAAAATGATTTTCACATATTCTTGGTCATTTGGATTTATAATTTTCTCTGTCGATGCTGTTTAACCAAATTTGTTTTGTTGTTT
>CALNHX010004505.1:0-126241 GCA_940337035.1 Agriotes lineatus | reverse complement strand
TTATCTGCCGGAAGCTCGCTTCGCAGCATGAAGCGGGACTCGCGGGTCGGGTTACGTCTCTTTATAAATTTTTATAAATTTTATGAATAGTTACTTTTGATAAATTTCCAGTAAATTTGTACCGTACTCTATATATTCAGAGATAACATTTAAGTAATGATTTTTGTTCTGCATTCTTATTACATTTTCATATTTCATTAAAAAATTTAATGCGATTACATCTATCAAAAATATTTAAGTTTCACTTGATATTGAGCTATTTACATTTTTTTTCATTTGGTGAGAGACAGACGCTTAAAATTATTACAGCTTAGGAAAGGTTACAATTGCTTAATACATTTCCAAAAGTATCTTGAAAACTTGAAAAATTCAAATTATATAAAGAAATTTGTTTATTTTTAACAAAAGTACTGAATAATATGTTACGAGGAAATTCGAAATGCTCAGTTGAGAAGTCTTTAATTTACGAAAAAGGTTAAATACATGTGTTGGTGTTTGATTTTGACAAAACAAATTGAACAAATAATTAAAGCATTGACAAAACGTTCGCATATGTAGTTGAATTTTTTTAGAAAAATTTATATAAACATTAATAATCATAATTCTCTTTAATGTATAGTATTTAGTATACAAAATGGCGTAAGTAGTTTATATAGGGTGTTTTTGAAATACACGTACAACGGAAGATCACAAGTTTCTTGGCCCAAAATATGATGATTTAATTCAACTTACTTATACCGGGTGACAATGAGACTATGGCCATGTTTATATCTTCTTTATTTATGAATCGATTTGGATAAAATTTTATACCAAGATACTAGACATAATTTATGATTGGCTGATAGATATAGTCAAAGTGACTGACTTCCGGTTTTACCGGAAATTATACTAACTTTGATTTTTTAAATGGAACACCCTGTACATTTTATGTTTTTCTCAATCTACGAGCCAAATTACATATGACAGTGTTGCCAAATTTCATTTTTTAAACAAAAAAATTATTTTTTCAATATTTATTTTTTACCATAGAAGGCTTTGACTTGGAAAAATCTATTCTAATTGACTCTAGCAACTCTTAATAATAGCTATTTTATCAGTAAGCTCAATAACAACTCTTTAATAAAAGAATATAATTTGCTAAACTCGTTTTTTAAGAAAAAGTCACTTTTTTTAAATGGTACTTACTAAGGGCCATCTTGCCATTAGATACAAAATGTAATTACCAATCTAACGATCGATATGTATCATGCACTACTTTATCTTTATCTGAAACTGAAAATTAATTAATTAATTATTTGTTTAAATCTATTTAAAAAACCAACGTTAGTGTCACTTCCAGTGAAACCGGAGGTGACACTATCTTTGGTTCTTTAAATAGATCACTCTATATGCTTTATGTTTTCGGAATCTACGACTCAAATTACATACAACAGTGTTGCCAAATTTGCTTTGGTATTATTAGTTTTTACATAAAAATATTTAATAAAATAATTAATTAATTAATTTTCAGTTTCTGATAAAGATAAAGTAGTGCATGATTCATATCGTTAGATTGGTAATTAAATTTTCTGTTTAATGGCAAGATGGCCCTTGGTAGGTGCCATTTAAAAAAAGTGACTTTTTCTTAAAAAACGAGTTTAGCAAACTATATTCTTTTATTAAAGATTTGTTATTGACCTTATTGATAAAATAGCTATTATTAAGAGTTGCTAGAGTCAATTAGAATAGATTTTTCCAAGTCAAAGCCTTCTATGGTAAAAAATAAAAATTGAAAAAATAATTTTTTTGTTTAAAAGAAAAGAAATTTGGCAACACTGTCATATGTCATTTGACTCGTAGATTCAGAAAAACATAAAATATACAGGGTGTTCCATTTAAAAAATCAAAGTTAGTATCACTTCCGGCAAAACCGGAAGTCAGTCATTTTGACTATATCTATCAGCCAATCATAAATTATGTCTAGTATCTTGGTATAAAATTTTATCCAAATCGATTCATAAATAAAGAAGATATAAGCATGGCCCTGGTCTCATTGTCACCCGGTATACAAACTTGCTTAGTTTAGCCGCTAGAGGGCTTTAAAAATGATTTTTAACCCCCTGTATAATCACTGCCATTTTTTTTCTGAATAGTTGTTTTAATTTAGAAGCTATTTTCTTTCTTACAAAATTTTAGTTGGGTGAACGGTTTAACCACAAAAAAATATTTTCTAAATCTCTACAAGCCTGGTGTTAAGTTACAATTTACTGATTCAAACTTAGAAAATATTTTTTGAGGCTAAACCGGGTACCCAACTAAAATTTTGTAAGAGAGAAAATCGCTTCCAAATTAAAGTAACTATCCAGAAAAACAAATTGATAGTGAATGTATAAACAGGGGGTTAAAAAATATGGATGGATAATTTCTTGTGACAAAGTTTTTAAACACCCAGTAATTTTCGAAATTAGGGTTAGCTGTAGTTTGCTGGTACAAACGCATGGCCAAAAAATGAATGAAATCTATCAGAGATTTTTCGGCTTATTTGAAAAAAAAATTAAAAAAGCTAATCATCTTTAAAGCCCTCTAGCGGCTAAACTAAGCAACTTTGTATATAAGTAAGTTAAGTTAAATCATTATATTTTGGGCCAAGGAATTTGCGGTCTTCCATTGTACGTGTATTTAAAAAACACTCCGTATACATGTAATCAATTCACCTGTTAATTTGATACTTATGCATTCATAATATGACGTTTTCTGTTGTTGAATTAGTCCTAAAACAATTTTTAAATCTGTTAGGAAAAGCTTTTCCACTTTTACATTTATGGAATACGGTACGACACGTCCTGTCCATCCATTTGCATTCATAGATACTATCAAAATATCTAACTATAGATTTTGTTCCTAAGCACTTAATTTGTTTTCATATAAAGGAGTTGCAGTAAAACTCACCTCGGCGCCTTCAAGGATCGACTCGCCAGATTCGCCCTACCAAGCGAGAAAATTCAAATAAACAGATTTTAAAGGTTCGCTTAGCTCAGCGCCGGTGACTGTGAACTTTTTCCGATATTTCCCCAGCGACAGGTCACAGTCTGTCGGTCCAATATAAATCTCAACCCCATTTGATTTGCATGGAGGATGTGACGTATAAGTGATTGCCTATGAGGCAATCTCCCTGAAGATGTTATCGAAACGCCGGAAATCTATTGGCGAATGCAGATTACAAAATGGATTGTCTGAATTTAGATTTGGTTTAATTCAATCCGATACTGAAGTAGAAGAAAAGGTTGAGAAATGCATTTGGGAATAATGGATCCGTTCCCGATTATTCCGGATTTCGATACAGGAAAATCTATTTTTAAACCTCGTTACATTTGCGTACTTTTATGGGGAAATGCGAAAACGTCGGCGGATGCTATTTATATTATTCGTTGCCGTTCTTTTTAGTCGACCCTGTTATATCCTTGTGCTTGAAAAATGACTTTGTATTACGTTTCTGCCTGTTCGAACGTGCATTACATTACAATAATTTATATTACTTTTTTCCCACTTAAAATTGGGAATCATAATAATCATCACATTTTTGAAGATATTCTTTAGTTGAACACTATACTAAGAACATTTCGTGATAGTATTTCTTAATTACATTTACTAGTAGTTAAGTTTTGAAATAAGTAAGTACATAGCTATAAGAAGAATGTATGTAAAGAAGTTGGAAATTAGTATTGAACTCACTAATACGATTATAGTCTCCGTCTGCAGCTTTATTGTATTATATGTGTGTTTACACACAAAACCAAGACATCTTAACCGTGCACTGCAATTCTATCAAATCCTTGGTTCAGTACTTTAATAGATAATTAGCAATATATCCTGCGTAGTTGTCTATTTTGAGCAATTCTTAACCAACTCTTAAGAAATTATATACCGTAACGAATCTTAAAATTAAAAAAGAATGGTTCTTGTAACTACAATTTAAGCTACTTCATTTTTTAGGGATAAAGTATCTAAAGGGGTGCTTAAAACTGCTCTTTACTACAGAAGAAGAAGATAGAACACGATACAGAGATGATCACTGAACATCGAACAAAAATATGTCGGAAAATAAGTGTACGCGTGAATACATCGATGAGTAGAAGATGAATGCAGTGAAATATGGCTATTTATAAGAAATATTAAAGCTCCATATAACGAAAAACAAATATAGAAACAATTTCAGTAGATGAATGGAACCATTACTACAAGCAACTCCTAATGGAAAATATTTAGATCAGAATTTCGGCATAATTCGCCACCAGAATAGATACTGACGAAGAACAGTAACAATTTAGCTTAAACTCAACAGAAAGTGAAAAAATCTGGTGTGATACACGCACACAACTTCCTTTTACAGTGATTTTATAATTAGCCAAGAATGCGATTGAAAACTCACAAGAGCAAACACCGTACTTCCGGTTATGCGATGCATCCAGATAGTGCATACAACTTATAAATGAAGTTTCAGCACCATAGTTATTTCTTATTTTTGAGATATTCGGTTCACACACAGTCAGGCACACAGACACACAGACTGACAGACAGGCAAATGAACAAAAACAAAGGTTGCTTGAGTTCAGGGGACCCTAAAACGTGAAGATTTGTTGAAAACTCAATTTTGAATTTTTGGGGTTAATTCAAGACTTCATTTATTGTAAAAGGAAGTAAAAAATAGTATATCACGCATAAATAGAAAGATAAATAAATGTGCCACTAAAGCTATTCCGAATGATAGTCACGCTGGTCAGAATGTGTATTAACGAAGAGAAAATTTCTGAAGATTGGAAATTGTCTTACGTTACCCCGATACATGAAATAGTAGTAATAGTATATTACAGCCCGAGATGAGAAGTGTTTCATTACTGTCGAGAGGTTAGTTAGCTGATTGAGACGCGAAGCGTCGAAATCAGCTATTATCTCGAGACTAAGGAAACTTCCTGTGGAGGTTTGTATACTATTTTATTCGCAACCACTTTATTCTAAACAATAATTGGAAAAATTATTATATTATGATACGTCAGGTTGTGACGAGCATGAATGGATCAACGAGATTCCCAGTGTCCCTACCTAGTCAGCGGTCGGGAATGTACTTCCCGCACTCACTTCCCGCACTTGAGCGGGAAGTGAGTGCGGGAAGTAGCGGGCTGAAATGTACGACTTCCCCCACTCAAATGAGGTCAGGAATGTTAACATTACATATATGGTTGCGAATAAAATATGTAACAATTACAGGGGCATTTGAGTGACAAGTACCTTTTGGTCGATTGTATGGCAGAATAATTGTTTGAGATTAGATCGAAGAAGAATACGATCTGCCAGTTGTAGAAGACCAACGTGGATTCAGAACCGGTCGATCGTGTGTCGTCAGTATCTTTCACGTCATACAAGTAATTGAAGAAAAATTTTCAATAGGATCATTGGCACACCTGTTATTTATCTGTTTAAGTAAGACATACGATAATGTGCCCGTAATCAAACTCCAGGAAGTCATAGAAGAAACTAAAATCAGCCATACTCTCATTAAAGCTACACAACATCTATACGAAAACTGTATAGCAAAAGTCTTCTTCTTCTTCTTCTTCTACTTGTATATAAGCTTACAGCTTGTTTTATCCCAAATTATACTTCCATCTTTTCTTTGATCTACCTGGACTACGGCTTCCTCGTGGAACATTATCTCTGGCCACCTTTACTTGTCTAGTGTCTTCCATCCTCGATATGTGTTGGTCCCATTCTGCCCTACGGTTTCTCACCCAGTCTCCTATTTTTTGTATCTTACATTAATCCCTTATGTCCTCACTTCTTCTCTGGTCTGTTAAGGTGTTCTCAGTGATCCTTCGTAAGATTTTCATTTCTGCTGTTTCTAATGTTTGTTGGGTCTTTACTGTATCTGCGCGGGTCTCTGCTGCATATGTAAGTACAGGTCTTGTAACTGATTTGTAAATTCGTGTTTTTGTTTCCACATTTAATTATTTATTTCTTCATATGCAGTCGTTCAAGCACCCCGATATTTTTAAAGCTTTGTTAGTTTGTTTTTGTACCTCCTCATATAGCATTTTTGCGCTGGTTATTTCAATTCCCAAATAGTTGAAGCTGCTCACTTGCTCAATGACTTGTCCTTGTAATTCAAGTTTACATCTTAGGGGCTCTTTACTAACTGTAAGACATTTAGTTTTGGAAATAGCGACTTTTAGGTTATATTTACTACAGCTTTGCGAGAAGCGGAACAGAAGTCTTTGTAATTTATCTTCGTTATCTGCGACTAATGCCGCGTCGTCTGCGTCCTAATGTGATTATTTGTCAATTTGTAACCTTGTAAAGCAAAAGTAAAAATAGAAAACAATTATACAAAGGATTTCCAGCAACAAAGATCACTGAATACGTGGAAGAGGAAATGTAAAAGCACTTAATTTAAATTGAATTGTACCACTACCTACATGCTGCTACATTTACAAATAGGGAACAATTGATGATAGAGCCTTTGAAGTTAAATAAGTTAATTTTTGCAGAAATAAGAGCGATGCTCAGAAAGGATTTATTATAATTCATAAAAACTTTAATAACTAACAGAAAACTTGATATACAAAATACAAAATAAAATGTTTTCTTAGCGGAATAATACAACCATTGTGCATACGTCAAAAGATCGCACTCAAACGGTCGCGCGACAAAAGATCGCGGTCAAAATGTCGCACGACAAATGATCGCATGTGACAAATGATCTTTTGACGTGATGCCATTTAAAACAAAATTCATATTATAAAAACTTGCAATTTAATTAAAATCAATACAAAAGGATTTGGAGCAAAAGCAACAAGTTAAACTACAGAGCATACGTACAACAAACACTCGTAATAATAGGTTTTATATGCGGTCTCATGACATGAGATTACATTATGTGCCACCATAGACAATAGTAGGTGCATATGTAGTCAAATAGCAGAAACGCTTGGTAGAGTGCGATCAGATCACAGAATACCTGAAGATTAAAATGGCGTCTTTACAAAGGAAACTCCAAGTCCGGACTAGTTGGTATACAGCCCCAGACTAGTTTCCGAACTGCCTTAATTACCTAGAATGCTAGGGTTTTGAAAATCAATGCTGTATTTAGTTGAGTGAACATGAGATACAAGCGCACTGTATTTTTCCTTCAATTTTAGTTTTGCATCACATTTGTGTTGATTATTAATTTTGTAGTTGTTGGAATATTTGGCCAGCATAACACTTTACAATCTTGACAGTCAAGTTTATATACAACATTGCACTTCTGCATTATAGGACTCTTATCCGTTAGTTGTGAGAACACATTTTACTTTGTAAGAACACTACTCTTTGCTATGTTAGTACCTACATCTTTAAAAACTTTTATTAATTTGTTGGTTAAACTGTTAATGTATGGCGGAGATTTATATTTTATAATTTGACTGTACTCCTGGGCATTAACAATTTCAATGGCCAAATGTAAATCTAAATTCACAAACGTGAGATGTCAAATTGCTAATCTCCGTGCCCTTAAACATGACAATCATTCTTTTCCTAATGTAGAATCCATTACAAAATTATTGTTAAACAATACTCTTAATATGATTTTTGAGGCTTTCACGGCCATTGTCATTAAGTAACAAACGACTTTCGGGATTGGACCGTGTCATGATTGAGATCGAAGAAGTCAACGTTTCGCCCAATTTCGTAAAGGGCTTCATCAGGAGGAAAAAAACAAAAGAGCACGGTAACTCAACGTGTTAACCAAGCCAGAGGCAAAACTCTTTGCAAAAGGAAGGAACAGAAGAGCGCGGTAACTCAAGGTGTGAACCACGTCAGAGGCGAAACTCGAGTTTCTGTCCCTTCCCTTTGCAAAGAGTTTCGCCTCTGGCGTGGTTAACACGTTGAGTTACCGTGCTCTTTTGCTTTTTTCCTCCTGATGAAGCCCCTTACGAAAGTGGGCGAAACGTTGAGTTCTTCGATCTCAATCATGACACGGTCCAATCCCGGAAGTCGTTTGTTACTTAATAGTCCTAATATATTTAGAATATGAGATAATATAACAACAGAAATTTAAGAATTCTCATTTTAGAACATCATTGTAGAATCTATGGCGAATACGTTAGGAAATTTTATTATGATGTCACCCCAACTTGATTAATCCTTATCACATTAAACAGGCTTTACAAACACCTAGCTAGTACCGGTTTGTTTACCACCATTTAGGACCTTTTATAAAATTCAGATTAGCCTATACGTTTATTCTAATTTGTATCTGGCGCTTTAAGGAATTACAGTACTGGTATGAAATTTCTAACACATTTTTAAGTTTCTTGACTCTTAGTTTGGCTTTCTAAATTACTTTCATTGTTTGAATGCTTACTTAACGAGATAGAGATAGAGCCTTAGTAGTAATCGGGCACTTAAATTGGAGCAATCAGGCGATTAAATTGATTGACCTAATTAAATCCGCGAATTAAATCCGCGGTTTGACCTAATTAATTCCGCGGTTTGATCTAATTAATTTTCATATGTGCTACTGCTTAATCACATATGAAGTTTGATATTTAATTTACATATGTGCTTCCTATTAAATTACGCGGCGGACTTCTGGAATTACACGTCGGCCATCTTGGTTTTCTGGCGGGAATATTTGAAATTTGAATTTTTTTTCCGATTTTTTTTCTAAGTTCCATTATTTGATTTTTAAACTTCCCGGGCGTCGGCCATCTTGGTGCGCGCGCACTTCTCACGGCGGTTGTTTTTAATTTTGAATTTTCGCGGAAATATTTGAAGTTCAAACTGATAGATCTTCCGTCTCCCTCATCGAAGCTGTTGTCTCTCTCTTGCATTCACTCGTGGAAATATTTGAATTTAAAAAAAGCTTCCTGCGATGTCCCATGGATGGAATCGAACCAGCGATCGCAGCATTACGAGTACGAAGCCTTAACCAACCGGGCTATCGGAGCGATCGAGGTTAAAGGAATTAAACATGGTCACTACTTCCACACTTGCGTGCAGTTTCGGTGCCCTGTTTAACTAATGAATTTCAAATTTACATCGCTGTTTATGAACATAGATATTTTTTAAATTATTCTCACTTTTACTAGAACAATTACATTTCGTCCCTCGAAGAAATTTTAGAGAGGCCAATTTAATACCGTTTAATAGATGTTTTACATAGTTTAATTTCGTTCTGGCATATTGCCTGATTTAATTATGTATTGTTATCAGTCGATAGGCCTTTAAAATAAATATTTGTTGATATCTGTATCGATTTTCATTCAATTACAACAGATTAGTATTTTTTTAAATTTTACATTCGCAATGGTTTCTGCAGCACAGACAATGGAATTTGCAATGATATCACCGACTCTGTAGAACTTTCTATTTCGTCATCCTCAAATGGCTTAACCGGTCGCATATTTGAGTTCGCTAGATGGCACAACGCGGACCTGGAATGCCGGGCTCTGATTGGTCGCCAACTTCGTGTCCTTCTTGAATGACGTTTGAATTTGAACCGATGATTCTTATTAGTTTTAATTTTATTGTAATCTTTTTTTTTACTTACGTAAGTGCACTTGTTGCATATTAGCACCAATAAATATCTATCTATCTATAGATAAACAGACAAGATTTACCCTGTTTTGGTGTTAAGAAATCATCCGATTCAGAAACTACTTAAGCTGAATTGTATGAAACAATAAATAAGTAGTTATACTTATTTATTATTTTGAATTTCGTTGTCTTTTAATACGTGTTGGAGTCGCTGCTTATATTATTTTCTTGCAAAGCTACTGCAGTTTGTGTTGATGTACTTTAAAAGATCTATGAAAATTTATTTTTGTTGTAACCTAAATTTTGTTTTCAATTGTATTATGTTCATATTATTTTTGGAATGTTTTAGCGCTAATATATGAGTGACTTAACAAATATTTGTTCGTTATTTTAATTTTAAAAAAAGCTTCCTGCGATGTCCCATGGCTGGAGTCGAACCAGCGATCACAGCAAAAAATTTCCATTAAACGATGCTAGTTACAGTTTAAAAAGGACAGACCAGATCTAAAAGAACACGAGTTGATGTCGAGACTAGAGAGAGAGATCCGGCAACAATGTACCTATTCAGAAAATATAACCTTAAACTGAAAACAACCTAACCTAGCAGAAAAAGTGTCAGTTTGCATTAGGGGAGTTTAGTTGCCGCAGAGGTACTGCCAACAAAATTACTAGATGGTCATACAGCATCTCACATAAATTTTCACAAAAATCGACATCATGTCATATAAATTATACAAAAACTGTCATCATGTCACTTGAAATTATATAAAAAACGACATTTTTACTAAACACACGACGAAAATTGAACAAAAATCACACAATTACAAGCCATCTCACATAAATTTTCACAAAAATCGACATCATGTCATATAAATTATACAAAAACTGTCATCATGTCACTTGAAATTATACAAAAAACGACATTTTTACTAAACACACCACGAAAATTGAACAAAAATCACGCAATTACACGCCATCTCACATAAATTTTTACAAAAATTGACATCATGTTACATAAACTATGCATAATTTTGCAAATGTTTTACACTTTTTATAAAATGCATCGCTCAAAATTAAAAGAAATAGCAATTTCATTGAAAAAATCTACTACCACAATCATTTCGATAAAAAAAATTCAAAAAATCTTATACTTTTGACGGGAATATATGTATGTTGACCACAAATTAACATAATTTTTAAATAAAAACGCGCAATTCGTTGAAAAAAATATTCTGACACCACCAAAACACGCAATTTCATTGAAAAATATATATATGTTGTCCACAAATTAACATAAATTGAATAAAAACACGTAATTTTGTTGAAAAAATGTTCTGGCTGTAAATAATTTTGCAAATGTTTTACACTTTTTATAAAATGCACCGCTCAAAATTAAAAGAAATAGCAATTTCATTGAAAAAATCTACTAACACAATCATTTCGATAAACAAAATTCAAAAAATCTTATACTTTTGACGGAAATATATGTATGTTGACCACAAATTAACATAATTTTTAAATAAAAACGCGCAATTCGTTGAAAAAAATATTCTGACACCACCAAAACACGCAATTTCATTGAAAAATATATATATGTTGTCCACAAATTAACATAAATTTGAATAAAAACACGTAATTTTGTTGAAAAAATGTTCTGGCCCCGTCATTTCACTTAAAATTTTACAAAACTGCCATCATAACACTTGAAATTATACAAAATATATGTATGTTTATCACAAATTAACATAAACCTGAATAAAACACACAATTTCGTTGAAAAATTTGCAAATGTTTTACACTTTTTATAAAATGTGTCGCTCAAAATTAAAAGAAATCACAATTTTTAAATTATATCACGCCATTATGAAATCGTAGATTGATTTTTTTTGAAATTTTACACTTTTGTAACTGTAAAATAACTTCAAATACTAATATTTTAGCTTTAGATTTTGTAATTATTGCAGATTCGTGAAAAACAAAAGCAGAGTAGAAATAAAAAACACAAACACTTTGTAATAAACAAATATATTGTTCTTATTTCGTATAATACTTAATAATATAAATATAAATGTACAGCAGAATGTCTTATTTCTAAAAATTCGCTAGCAATTTACAAAACTGTAGTTTGAGGTGCACGACATTTCAAATTAAAAAGACTGCAAGTAATAAAATCAGAATTTCATTGTGTAATTTTAAAGTTTAAGATGCACCCAATCTAGAATTCCCTTCGTTTTTGGTGATGATGACATCTGCCTTAGAGGCGTTTTTCTAACGGCCCTTTTTTGGAGGCGTTTCCTTATCGATGTTCTTCTGACTGAACCTTTTTGATGTGGACTTGGATGAGTAGCTGGTGTTTTTAATTTATATTCTAAATCAGACTCGCAGTTATCAGTTTCCATTCCGGTTTTTCCTATAGTACCAGTCGGGGTTGGCTTCTTTTGCTGTTTAGGTTTAGCTAGCAGCACATTAGGAACGTTAAGGTCTTTGATGTAATCAGCAAACTGTAGGCGTCCGGGTGGATTAATAGTTTTTAGAGGCCGCAGAGTGTCGTGAATTAAATCGACTATGTTAGACGAAGGTAAAATTTCACCCTTTATAGTAACGGTACCCTTGTGATCCCAGCTCACATCGCTTGAAGTACTCAAAATGCGTAGGAAAACTTCAGCTTTTTTCTTAAAAGTTTTGGGAAGTGTAGATAAAATAACGGCATTTGATAGGCTGTCACTGGTTGTTTCAATAGGTATTTTGATTGGCTGCCGCGCCTGGTTTGTGAAATGAAGGAATCGTTGTAACACTTGATTGTACTGGATCCATTTATCGTGATCAGTTAATTTGGACTTTAAAACTTTTTGCATTTCGTCATCAAGCTGTGATAATATATTTTTCTCCGCATCATCGCCGGACTTAAGACGTTGGACAAATTCCGGCGATACAATCAACATCTTCCGCTCTTTGTCCATTTTAGTCGAAAAGGAGCTCAGTAGTTTGTTCTGGTAGAGCCGTCGTGAATAAACTAGCTTAAAATCAAGACTTTCATAATAAATATATAAAAAAAATATGACAGGTACGGGAATCGGACCCGTATTCTCTCTCGAGATCAGAACTTGAATCTGACGCCTTAACCATTCGGCCAACCTGCCTCCCTATATAAACGAGCACTCTCTGCATAATTAAGAAAAACATATAGTTTAAAAAGCCTTCTGCATGCAATTTCAAACAATATTTCATATAAATTAAGCCATGTACAAATTTCTTAATCAGGTTTTGATATATATTTTATCGAAAGACTTGACCCTCAGCTGCCGTTTTATTATTTGTCGTGATGCGTCATCGCTGAATTTTACAAGTGCCATCCTGCCTGCGATGTGACGCATGCAATGTTTCCATACCTTTTTATTTTAAAATTCTATAAAATCAGAGGTCCAAACTGCTGCCGCATCAGGTAACAGAGTACAATGGTTTAAAACGTGTTAGTGCGGCATCAGTCGGGCCTCTGTTTTTATAGAATTTTAAAATAAAAAGGGGTGGATACATTACGTACGTCACACAGCAGACAGGCTGGCACTTGTAAAATTCATCGATGACGAATCACGACAAATAATAAAACGGTAGCTGAGGGTCAAGTCTTTCGATAAAATATATATCAAAACCGATTTAGAAATTTGTACATGGCTTAATTTATATGAAATATTGTTTGAAATTGCATGCAGAAGGCTTTTTAAACTATATGTTTTTCTTAATTATGCAGAGAGTGCTCGTTTATATAGGGAGGCAGGTTGGCCGAATGGTTAAGGCGTCAGATTCAAGTTCTGATCTCGAGAGAGAATACGGGTCCGATTCCCGTACCTGTCATATTTTTTTTATATATTTATTATGAAAGTCTTGATTTTAAGCTAGTTTATTCACGACGGCTCTACCAGAACAAACTACTGAGCTCCTTTTCGACTAAAATGGACAAAGAGCGGAAGATGTTGATTGTATCGCCGGAATTTGTCCAACGTCTTAAGTCCGGCGATGATGCGGAGAAAAATATATTATCACAGCTTGATGACGAAATGCAAAAAGTTTTAAAGTCCAAATTAACTGATCACGATAAATGGATCCAGTACAATCAAGTGTTACAACGATTCCTTCATTTCACAAACCAGGCGCGGCAGCCAATCAAAATACCTATTGAAACAACCAGTGACAGCCTATCAAATGCCGTTATTTTATCTACACTTCCCAAAACTTTTAAGAAAAAAGCTGAAGTTTTCCTACGCATTTTGAGTACTTCAAGCGATGTGAGCTGGGATCACAAGGGTACCGTTACTATAAAGGGTGAAATTTTACCTTCGTCTAACATAGTCGATTTAATTCACGACACTCTGCGGCCTCTAAAAACTATTAATCCACCCGGACGCCTACAGTTTGCTGATTACATCAAAGACCTTAACGTTCCTAATGTGCTGCTAGCTAAACCTAAACAGCAAAAGAAGCCAACCCCGACTGGTACTATAGGAAAAACCGGAATGGAAACTGATAACTGCGAGTCTGATTTAGAATATAAATTAAAAACACCAGCTACTCATCCAAGTCCACATCAAAAAGGTTCAGTCAGAAGAACATCGATAAGGAAACGCCTCCAAAAAAGGGCCGTTAGAAAAACGCCTCTAAGGCAGATGTCATCATCACCAAAAACGAAGGGAATTCTAGATTGGGTGCATCTTAAACTTTAAAATTACACAATGAAATTCTGATTTTATTACTTGCAGTCTTTTTAATTTGAAATGTCGTGCACCTCAAACTACAGTTTTGTAAATTGCTAGCGAATTTTTAGAAATAAGACATTCTGCTGTACATTTATATTTATATTATTAAGTATTATACGAAATAAGAACAATATATTTGTTTATTACAAAGTGTTTGTGTTTTTTATTTCTACTCTGCTTTTGTTTTTCACGAATCTGCAATAATTACAAAATCTAAAGCTAAAATATTAGTATTTGAAGTTATTTTACAGTTACAAAAGTGTAAAATTTCAAAAAAATCAATCTACGATTTCATAATGGCGTGATATAATTTAAAAATTGTGATTTCTTTTAATTTTGAGCGACACATTTTATAAAAAGTGTAAAACATTTGCAAATTTTTCAACGAAATTGTGTGTTTTATTCAGGTTTATGTTAATTTGTGATAAACATACATATATTTTGTATAATTTCAAGTGTTATGATGGCAGTTTTGTAAAATTTTAAGTGAAATGACGGGGCCAGAACATTTTTTCAACAAAATTACGTGTTTTTATTCAAATTTATGTTAATTTGTGGACAACATATATATATTTTTCAATGAAATTGCGTGTTTTGGTGGTGTCAGAATATTTTTTTCAACGAATTGCGCGTTTTTATTTAAAAATTATGTTAATTTGTGGTCAACATACATATATTTCCGTCAAAAGTATAAGATTTTTTGAATTTTGTTTATCGAAATGATTGTGTTAGTAGATTTTTTCAATGAAATTGCTATTTCTTTTAATTTTGAGCGGTGCATTTTATAAAAAGTGTAAAACATTTGCAAAATTATTTACAGCCAGAACATTTTTTCAACAAAATTACGTGTTTTTATTCAATTTATGTTAATTTGTGGACAACATATATATATTTTTCAATGAAATTGCGTGTTTTGGTGGTGTCAGAATATTTTTTTCAACGAATTGCGCGTTTTTATTTAAAAATTATGTTAATTTGTGGTCAACATACATATATTTCCGTCAAAAGTATAAGATTTTTTGAATTTTGTTTATCGAAATGATTGTGGTAGTAGATTTTTTCAATGAAATTGCTATTTCTTTTAATTTTGAGCGATGCATTTTATAAAAAGTGTAAAACATTTGCAAAATTATGCATAGTTTATGTAACATGATGTCGATTTTTGTAAAAATTTATGTGAGATGGCGTGTAATTGCGTGATTTTTGTTCAATTTTCGTGGTGTGTTTAGTAAAAATGTCGTTTTTTGTATAATTTCAAGTGACATGATGACAGTTTTTGTATAATTTATATGACATGATGTCGATTTTTGTGAAAATTTATGTGAGATGGCTTGTAATTGTGTGATTTTTGTTCAATTTTCGTCGTGTGTTTAGTAAAAATGTCGTTTTTTATATAATTTCAAGTGACATGATGACAGTTTTTGTATAATTTATATGACATGATGTCGATTTTTGTGAAAATTTATGTGAGATGCTGTATGACCATCTAGTAATTTTGTTGGCAGTACCTCTGCGGCAGCTAAACTCCCCTAATGCAAACTGACACTTTTTCTGCTAGGTTAGGTTGTTTTCAGTTTAAGGTTATATTTTCTGAATAGGTACATTGTTGCCGGATCTCTCTCTCTCTAGTCTCGACACCAACTCGTGTTCTTTTAGATCTGGTCTGTCTTTTTTAAACTGTAACCAGCATCGTTTAATGGAAATTTTTTGCTGTGATCGCTGGTTCGACTCCAGCCATGGGACATCGCAGGAAGCTTTTTTTTAAAATTAAAATAACAGACAAATATTTGTTAAGTCACTCATATATTAGCGCTAAAACATTCCAAAAATAATATGAATATAATACAATTGAAAACAAAATTTAGGTTATAACAAAAATAAATTTTCATAGATCTTTTAAAGTACATCAACACAAACTGCAGTAGCTTTGCAAGAAAATAATATAAGCAGCGACTCCAACACGTATTAAAAGACAACGAAATTCAAAATAATAAATAAGTATAACTACTTATTTATTGTTTCATACAATTCAGCTTAAGTAGTTTCTGAATCGGATGATTTCTTAACACCATAACAGGGTAAATCTTATTTGTTTATCTATAGATAGATAGATATTTATTGGTGCTAATATGCAACAAGTGCACTTACGTAAGTAAAAAAAAGGTTACAATAAAATTAAAACTAATAAGAATCATCGGTTCAAATTCAAACGTCATTCAAGAAGGACACGAAGTTGGCGACCAATCAGCGCCCGGCATTCCAGGTCCACGTTGTGCCATCTAGCGAACTCAAATATGCGACCGGTTAAGCCATTTGATGATGACGAAATAGAAAGTTCTACAGAGTCGGTGATATCATAGCAAATTCCATTGTCTGTGCTGCAAAAACCATTGCGAATAATTACACATTTTATGTTGAAAATTGAAAATAACCGCCGCGTAATTATGATCTCGCTATATAAAATAAGTAATTAATTTTGAGTATATTTTAAACTATTTCGGGACTATATTCGCAGAATCCGAAGTGCAAACTTTCACTGACTGTTTGTAATACCGGGCCTAACGATAAAAATAAAATCATTAATTCTGATGAAATCACGGGCGAAATCAATTTTTAAAAATTGCATATATCCTTAATCACACCAAGCTACACATTTCAGTTCTTAAAATTTAAATTTTCGAAAAAATAAGTTGTTTAAAACACAGACTCGTAGCGTCACAGTAGTGAAATGGCTTTCCGATATTCACATTAAATCTGAAGCAGCTCCGTGGTGTTGTGGCACTAATGGATGTAGCTAAATTTGTGCAACACGAACGTAAGGGGTTCAAATCCCGGTCGGGCTGAGATTTTTTTAAATATAAATAGTCCTTCTGTGAATGCAAGAGAGAGACAGCAGCTTCGAAGAGCGAGATGGCTCTATCAGTTTGAATTTCAAATATTTCCGCAAAAATTCAAAATTAAAAACAACCGCCGTGAGAAGTGCGCGCGCACCAAGATGGCCGACACACCGCGAAATTCAAATTCAAATAATGGAACTTAGAAAAAAAATCGGAAAAAAATTCAAATTTCAAATATTCCCGCCAGAAATCCAAGATGGCCGCCGCGTAACTTAATCGGAAGCTAATGCGTAATTTAATCAGTAGCACATATGTAAATTAATTAGATCAAACCGCGAAATTAATTAGATCAAACCGCGAAATTAATTAGATCAAACCGCGAAATTAATTAGATCAAACCGCGAAATTAATTGGGTCAATCCGCGAATCAAAACCGCGAATTAAACCGCGAATCCGCGAATCAATTAAAAGGAGTGGGGGTAAAGTGTCCCCTTTCTACTCATCTGGATAAGAAAATTGGTTTGAGACCAGAGAAATTATGTAAATATAATAAACTCGACGATATCCCCCTTTTATTTCTTCCTTTAAATTTTCTGACTCATGATCATCATAACTTATTTTATTTTGATTAAAAGAATCCATTTGATATCTCTTCTATCTTCCATTTCTAAATTTAACTAGACCTCTATTGGCTATTGACACCCAACGTTGTGGACGATAAAGCTGTTTTGGGTATCTCTTCTCCACCTTTTCCCCTTACGAAGGAATTTTTGATAGTGTTTATCAAATTTTTAGTACTTCGATTGGAAGAATCTATTTTGGAGTTTAAATTGAAACTGTCTGCCATTTTATAAATATTAATATTCGACACGTAATATTCGAGCCACCATTCACCAACAGACAGATTCCACACCCTCCGAAACATGAATAGCACTGAACTACAAATGAACCGAGCATTATTACTTTCCACAATGTTCACTTCGTTCAGATCTTTCATTCAAGAAAGTCAGGTATTTTCATTTGGTTTCTATTACGAATCTTGCCTTACATCTTATTTTGACCAATAAAAATTCATATGCTGGCGGGCTTCATAAAGAAAATTGAATTTCTCCATGGACACCGCCAGGAAATTGTCCGTGGAGTAGAAAGGAAAAGTATAAAAAATCACTAATACAATGCTACAAAGTGGTGTAGTAAATCCAATTCAACGGCAAGTACTTCAATAAAAGTGTTTCTATCACTTGCTTACAGGCTACTCGTTGAGAAAAAAGTAATCGAAGCCTGCTTTCGGTATACTATTAATTGATCGTGTATCAGTTGAGATTTTCAGTATTTCCTCAAGGGTGTATAATTACCACAATCTATAATCAATCAACTAAACATCAATATATGCTTTGTGCTTGGATGCAATGTTTACTCCATAATTACCTTCAATTACCTAATTATACACTGATAATCCAGTACGACCACATCGTATGAGAACGAGTTTCGTTTTACGTTGATGTCTCCTAAGGTCGTTTTACAGGAAAAGTAAACAAATGAACTTGAACCTGTAACCTTGTATTATCCTTATAAATGTTGAACAGTTGTCATGATTGTTGGGAATGTATATCATAACATTTTGATACACCTGTGGAATCCTGTCAAAATGTACGTTGGGTTGGTGAATCCGAGTGGCTTTGCTGTTCAGATTGCGAACCAGAGTGATGAATCCAGGTTTCATCCATAATTATAAATCTTGCTATAAAAATTAATTAATCTCTTTGGACAATTTAGAGTTGCGAGAAATTATTGTCAGAAAATGTTAAAAATGCCACACTTTTTATTAGATTTTCTCGGGTCTAATAATTGGAGCTGCAATTTATAGTTTTCTAAAACAGGAATTTAACCAGGCTGTTTAGATATTCTCACTATCCTCGGTATTGCCAGTCTGAAGTGGTTTATAGTTTTGTTCATGGCGTCGTGCGTATAGACATTTGAGCTCCCGAACGGTAATTTATTTGTTTGTGCCCTCCATTTTTGTACCGATGTCAAATACATGTATAATTAGAGAAGAAGCCTGTGCTTCGTGGTAATACGTTTGTCAGTACTGAAGTTGTGTGAAAGTAGATACTGTCAGCCTATGTCAAAGTCGAGGTTATCAGGTCAGGTTTTGCAATGTCAGTTAACAATTCAAATTTAAATGTGCCAAACTTCGCTTAATCAGTGAGTGCTCACGGCATTTTTAACGTCTTTGAACACTCGATTCGACTCCGTATTTTGTAAAATGCTAGAATCTTTTATGAAAAATATAAAAAATTGCCTTAAATGGCTATAGCAACAATAGCAATTCAGAGAAAAATAAGTGGCGTTTGGCATACCATTTTCTCATCTTCTAATTCTATACTATATTAATCAACAAAAATTCAGCACTGATTTTCTTACTTTTTAGCAACAAATTAATGTAAATATTTCTAAATTCTTAAAGTGACCTAGTTGACCTTTCAAAATAGAAAAAAGTAGTAGTTTTTTAGAAAGTATCAAAATCGATCTATTTTATGCAATAATGCAAATCTTTAAATGTTCAAAATTGCTTTGTTCTTTTTAATACAATTAGGATTTGTGTGAGCCCTCTTTGAGCAATATATTTTTTGCATATTAAACTTACATTAAATATCTTTAAATTTCGCTTAAACGATCTTATCTTTACTTTGTACGCCCTCTAATATTGTTAAAACAATCGCGTTAGAGTGATAGTATGTAGGCTACTTTAAGCAATGTTGCTAAAAGGACTTTAAATCATGTTTAAATAGCTTTTAATCTCATTAAAATTATGTTCAATCTCGTTAAATTTATTTTTAATTATTTTGACGCATTACAAATCTGGCGCATAACTTTAAATTTTCCTATAACACTTTTAATATTATTTAATCTTGTTAAAATGAATTTACGACTTCATCTTATTAAAGGAATTTTATTTTGCAGTGTCTTTTAAACGATTTGTTAATCTGTACGAATGTAAATATCTAACGTACTAGTTTTATGCAATATTGTTTATACCGCCTTTAATTTCATTAAAATACCGTTAATTAGCGACAAAATCTCGTTAAAATCTTTCTTATCTCGTTAAATTGCATCATAATGACATTTACTTTGTTAAAACGATCACAATTTGCTTAATATTTAAAGTATGACAAGGACATATGCGGATGGGCCCCTAATTATGTATAACAGCAATGAGATAACATGAACAACAAAAAGGAATGCTTTAGTCAGAAAGAGATGACCATACGAAAAAATTATTTTAGTAGGCATGTTTAGTTGACATGTCATAATTAAAATGAGCGTCAGGCCTACTCAAATATTTGCTTCTATGTTTATCTATTTCTTACTGAAGCAATGCATTTGTATTTTCTCGTTCATGTTATCTTATTGCTGTTGTATATAATTATTAATTAAATACAATATAAAATAGTGGGTATATAAAAAACATACACGTCTTCATGCCCACAAGCATGCTTACCATGATAAAATACAATTTATACGATTTTAGATCTCGCTAAATTTAATCTCGTTAACTGGACGTTTAATATTATCTAATGACTACGCGTTCCTAAGATTTTTCATGTTGTGCAATTTTAAATCTTGTTTGAGGGATTTTGAATATTGTAAAAACACTTTAAAATTCGGAAAAACCACTTCATCCCATTGCAGTGTGGTTAAAACAACCTTAAACTTTAAATTTATTTTGATTTAATATAAACGACCATAAAACCCACCTACAGTAATTTTAATCTTGTATGTGCTAGTTTCAATATCGTCTATACTTTCTTTAGTCTCATTAAAACGTAATCTCATTAAAATCCTCTTAATTAGCGAAAACCGTAAATTTCGTTAAATTTGTTTTTTATCTTGTTGGATTGCATCAGAATGACATTGTGTTAGAACGACCACAATTTGCTTTATATGATAAACTGAAGTTTAAACGATTTCGGTCTTGCTAAATTAAATCTCGTTAAGTGGACTTTTAGTCTGATTTAAACGACTTTAAATGTGAGTTAAATAATTTTAAGACTCATAATGTTAATTCATGCGCTTTTAAATCCTGTTGAAATAATCTTTAATATTATATAAATCACTTTACAATTCAGAAAAACGACTTTAAATCTCGTTAAATTGAAATTAAACTTCCAATGTATACGAGCTTAAAATCCGTCTAAATCTCAATATTACTAGTTTTAATATATTTTTATATTGTCTGTAGTCTCATCAAAATCATGTTAATTAGCGAGTAAGCATGTAAATCTCGTTAAAATAATTTTTAGCTCGTTAAATCGCATCAGAATTTTATTTTGTTAAAACGATGAAACACCGCTTTATATGATAAAAAATTAGTTAAACGATTTCGGTCTTACCAAATTTAAATTCGTTAACTCGACGCGTAATCTCATTTAATCGATTTTAAATGTCAGGTAAATAACTTTAATTTGTTTTCGTAATACTTTTAATTTTATTTATGCACTTTTAAATCTTGTAAATTTTAATATTATAAAAATCACTTTACAATTCAGAAAAACCACTTTAAATCTCGTTAAATTGATTTTAATCTCCTATTGTAAACGAGCTTAAAACCTGTCAATATGAATTTATATCTCGATATTACTAGTTTTATCGATTATATTGTCTGTAGTCTCATTAAAATCATGTTAATTCGCGAAAAATCCAATAAAGCTCGTTAAAATAATTGTTAGCTTGTTAAATTTCAGCAGAACATTAAACGACCTGAACGTTCGTTAAATTAATTTTAATATTTTAATGTAGGCGAGCTTGGAGCCTGTCTCTACGGATTTAAATCCCGATTGTACTAGCTTTAATACCCTTTAGTTTATATTATCTTTAATCTCATTCCTCTTCCCTGTTTATTAACGCAAAAATCGGAAATCTCTCTCATGACAGTTATTAGTCAAAACGATCGATTTCGGTCTCTACATTTAATCTTGTTAACTGAACCTGCAATCACATCGATTTTAATTGAAACCGGTCTATACGAATTTAAACATCCATTGTACTAGTTTAACTATCGTTTATACTAGCTTTAATCCCATTAAAACTTAATCATACTGAAATCCTGTTAGCGGAAAAATCCGTAAATAACCTTAAACTGTTTTTTATCTCGTTAAATTGCACGAGAACTACATTTATTTTCTTAAAACGGTCACAAGTGGCTTTATATGATAATACACAATTTAAACGTTTTTGATCTCGTTAAATTTAATCTCGTTGACTGGACGTTTAATCTCATTTAAGCGATTTTAAATGTTACGACTTTAAGTGTTATTAAAACTGATTACTACATACATCTTCTTTTTAGAGCATTTAATCTGATTTACACGTCTGTACGAATATAAAGGTCTGTTATGCTGGATTTATTATCGTCTTTAGAATCTGTAACCCCTTTAAAATACGCTTAGTCTCGAAAATTCCGTCAACCCCTTTAAATGGATGTGTGTAGTTTACGAAACTGGGTACAAAAGCAGAACATTACTGGGAAATCTCTTTTTAGCATGACCTTTAATCTCGTTTAAACGAGTTGTAATCCCATTGGAACATTTTGTATCTCGTTAAAGGACTTTTAGTTTCGTTCATCATTGTCCATTTTGCTTTAATGGCATTTATCTTCTTGAAATAAGCTCAAACTAAAATATAGGATTAATAGTACAGTTGCAAACTAAAATATGAAGTCAAACCAAATTTAAATGATTTTGAGATATCACAACATCATAACGTATCTGATAGCTGAATATTTGATTACAGGTTGAAGCCTTGTAGGTGGGTTTGGCGGACTTACAACTAAAAATCGGGAGCTGGACGAGTCTTGCGAAAAAACTTTCCGGTTTTTTTCCTGATGGAAAATGGATTTTCTGAAAAAAAATTATTAACAAAGTTATATTCTTTTCATTGGTATTCTATCACGTTTTAGATTGTTTGAATTTATTTTTCGGCGATAGTTACTGAACGGTTACTGAACTCTAACTCAGATCGTTGAAAATGGACACGGCGTACTTTATTAAAATCGAATTTCGGCTTAGACCACGTCGTTTTGTAAAATATAACCCAGCAGATTTTGGCTTTGTGTGTCTTGTTAACTCAAATAAGCTTTTTTCTAATGAGCTAACAAGGATACTTGCACTTTTTACTGTATATGTGAATTGTGAACACATAAAAACGAACGTTTCGCATATTGCAGTTTGCATCACCAGAGGCAAAGTTGCTCATGAGAACCGTGCAGAAGGGCGTAACTATAATTGGTGGTTGGAATCCAGTGCATTTGTGCACTGGAACCACACTGGAGTAGGCGGCACGTGACCGACTGAAGAATTGTGGTTGTTATGTTAGTCCTTCTCCTTAGCAACGGCTCGTGTCATAATTCTTCGAAGAATTTTGACATTCGGAATTGCCCTACTGAAGGCTTTGGAATTTGGAAGAAATAAGACAATGTGCAACACCGTATACAAAGAAAGGGTTTTCGATTGTCGGGTCGAGCACACTTCGGCAGCGCATCCGTATTTACTGTAGTTCTTCATATAACACCATTGTACTTATCTACATGTTTAAATATAGTTGGTTTGTTAATTTACTCCATAATTTTATTTATTTACATGTGAGTAGAGAGCAACCAGCCAAAGGCCAAAAATTAAGTCTTAGAGTTGGTATAAATGATAACAATTTAAAAAAAAAGAAACACAGTTTATTATAAACAACGTTTAATTCTTTCATTTGCATAAGAGTAAAATTTTCAGAGCCTGAAAAAATTTGTAAAAATCAAGTTTTGTTCCAAAACGTTTACTTTTTTCAAGTCTTCGCCATACTGGGGCATTTGTTTGTGTAGCTGAAGAAACTGACAGACAAGTCGTCTGCCGAAGCCGTATTACCAACACCAAGTCACTAAGTCACTAGAACAATCCAGTTTTGAAGTGGGGCTTAGCGGAGGATACAGTGAAAATCTGAATGACGTCACGTCAGACGCGCCTATCCACACAAAGCGCGAAACAGGCACTATCTGTCGAAGATGAGTAACAGGACGTGACGGAAAGCTTACGCCCAACGACGGTCCATCTAAAAATACGAATCGAAGCCCAATTCCCGGGGTGGGCGATTCGAGTGCAACAATTAGCAACGTGCGGAGACCCACGCCGACCTTGGCGTTATCTATGAGGTGATATTGCAAACGTGACGTAATAATCGCCTACACGTGTGAGACCTCCAGAGCAAGCTCACTAAACTGTGCTCTAACCAAGGTCCAGGGCCGCTCTGTGTAAATATTTTTTCAATCGCCGCGAAAATAAGCGCAGGTTCCGTTGCGTTCCCGAAAAGTACGTGGAAAGTTCCCGGGTCACCCCAACGATGTGAGTGCTCGATCGATGAACGATTGGCAGTTTCCGATCGGCTGGCCCAAGGGCAGCGCTAATAAACATTTAAATTGCGCTTTTAATTTCCCCCGTGTTTATGTTCGCTTCAATGCGAACGCAATTAATGCGAGAGGACGTATGGCTGAGAGTTACGACTTAACCCCGAGCTACTGGCCATCGCAGCTACGCTATTTTGGCACTTAACTGCTCCCATCCAATACCAATTTAAAATAATTAATTTTTAAAACCTACTGGTTGCTTGATCGTTAAGCAGTAAGTGTGCCCAAGTAGCATTTATAGCATATTACATATTATATATTTACCAACGCTATTATATTGACAAATAATACTTACCACTTAAAATTAAAAATGTAATAATGTCATTGCGACTTACTACTTACTACAACCATTTGTTTCAGATTGTTAGTCTTTTTTAAATTTCTCCTTCATCCATCAAAGGTAGTAGGTATTACACTAGGTGGCTATGGTACTCGCTAATCACTCGTTAGCTCAATAAAGAAAAACTAATGTAGTCGCATAGATTCGTTTTTTTTAAATTTAAATCGGTTCTCATACATAAATTTTGCAGGCTGGTGACTTACCCAAAATTCCGTAAAGCCCATTTGGTCTAAGCGTTGTGGATTAGAAACACGACACCGACACCGGGGAAAAATAGGTGATGCGCCCTTTCATGTGGCATGTGGTCACACACACGCGCTCATTAATACATACAAAACAGCAAAACTCCACAGACAGGCATGCAGACAAGAATAAATAAGTATTACGACATTTAGCAGTACGTGTTCAGGATGATAGTACTCACAGGAGGTTTTGCGGCTCCAGCTGCGCTCGTACGTAGCGTCTAGTAGAATTCCTCGGCAGGAATGTTCTCTTCAGCACCGTCGATGAGATGCCTGTAATATCTGTATGGCGGATGCTTACCGCATCTAGAGCATATTAGCCGAATGCTAACTAGATCATGAGTTCCAACTCATGCCAGTGTAATTTGCCTCTACGGCTGCTGCTTCCGCAGAAGACCAAGACATTTGTAGGAAACGAGCATCCCAGGCTATGGTTCTTGGATTACTGATAATTGCCTATCAGGTCAAGGGTTAGCGATCAACACCAGATGCTCGCTAATCCAGGCCCATAGTACACTAACGCGGTATCGATTGGCCACCAACCCAACAATAAAATAATGAGCAACGATCCAAACAACAAAGCAATCAACAATATTAATCATGAAACAGTGTACAACTTGGCTGCACACATGTAACCTCCATGGCAAAGCTACTCCAGCATTAGTACTTATTACAGATCTTATTGCTTCGTCCTCTCTATAAATCCACAAGCAACACCTTAAAATCACATAGGAGCTCTAGCAGTGGAGAAATGCCACCCTCGGTCGTATCAGGTTTCATATCCGCATATGCACGCTCTCGGTTGCTAACGACGCTGACTGACCGCCAAGCCCGAGAGTTTAAAGCTACCCACTGCCTCTTTAAATAAATTAGGGCTCGGTTCAATTCCAGAAATATTTAGAACGTATTATGTATATAAATTATAAGCGGTTGATTTATTCAAAGACTTATAACAATTCGAATTCCAATAAAAAAGTAAATATTACAACATTAACACAAGACATTTACGATATTTCGTCGTGTAATTCTATTTTTTGCATTGTGTTGTAGTATTTGCTTAAATATCCTTTTATTTGTTTGTAAATATTCATTCTATCGTTTATTAGTATTGTTATCATTATTGAATAAATCAATCGCTTGAATATATTACGTTCTAAATATTTGTAAGAATCGAACCAAGCCCGAAGTTATTTCAGGGGTTAGGGGTTGTTTTTAAAATACTTGGACTGGGTAGTTAGAGAGTTACTAAATATGTGTGCGTGTGGATATGAAATTTGATACCACCGAGGACGGCACTCCAATGCCGATAGCTCTGATATGAATTTTGAAGTGTTACCTGTGGTAATTAATGTGGATTACTAGAAAGGGTGAAATAATAATGTCTGTAATAGAAGTTATTTCTGGTATCTTGTAATGGAGATTGTGTGTAGTTCTATTATGCAGCTGAATGGAACACTGTTTCATTGTTGATATTACTGGATTGATTTGTAGAGTTCTTTGTTGGATCGTTGATCATCGTTATTGTTGGGTTGGTGCCCAATTGCTACCGCAATATCGAAGCAATACTATCGAGTTGGGAACAGTGTACATCCGTCGAGATGATTGCTAACCCTTTACCTGATCAGTGCTTCAAGAAACTCACCTGGATAGTTTGGGACGTCCATTTTCCACAAATGCTTTGTGAATTACTGACGTGAATTGATGCTGACTGGTCTCTTTAGCATTCGGCTAATAGGCGTCCAATACGGTAAGCATCCGTATTACAGGAGGATCATCGGCGGTGTACCTGAAGATCATGCCTGATCGAGTTATTCTACTAGATTACAAAAAAAAGTTCAGTGTCATTCCAATTCCCCCAATTCGGGGCGGGCTCCTATAAGGATCTTGCGTCCCTCTTCAGTCAATAACGGGAATTTCAGGATGGGTGAGAGAAAGGAGGGGTGGAGAATGGAAGAGAGGCCAGAAAAGCTGGAAAAGTACTGCTCCGGCATTCGCCTCAGAGAAGGAAAGATTATAATTTGGCTGTTTTGTACTTATGCTTTTCCCTCCTGGAACACTTGCCAACATTGACAAATGGGAATTACATTTGACAAACAGTGAAACACAATTATTGATATATGGTGAAAAGCCATCGGAGAACCCTGCATATGGCCAGGTTAAGTGCACAATTGTCATTTTCGCCCTGTCCTTCTATATCTTCTATGTCCTAAAACTGTTGTCATTTTCATTCAAATTCTATTGATACTTGATGTTGTGACCAATGCTTTAAATGTTTACATTTCCAGTCGGTATGTAGAACCTCACACCCGGACATTTGGTTACATTGAACTATGTCCGACGTTCAAACCAACACCTTTGATGGTCATAACACTCATAACCCTTATGAAAGGCATTGTTTCATAACTTATTTTTACGTATTTTTTAACAAATTTCCCTAAATCCTTTTATCAATATTCTACGATTAACTAATTATCAGTTATTTATATAAACAACAGAATGTATGTATGCAGTTGAAATTCCTCTAGTAGCAAAAGAACTTTGTTAATGATAATAGGTACCATTTAAATAATAGCTGTCACAGTTACTATTAATTTATCATATTCACCTATCTAACGTTACTTGCTATTCAGCTGCTCAAGAATCTATGAAAGGAGACTCAGTAATCATAAGATCAATGCATGGTCAAGTTTATAGTTGTGCAAAGTTGCAACTCTATTTATTGAAGCTTCCTACATTCAAGCACACTTATACTTCCACAACGATAAATTCCTCTTTCAGAAAAAGGTATGAAGAACGCTTGGTGAAGAAAAAATAGGAACCCTAAAGTTGCATATATTAAAAACACAAAAACCAATATTTATCAAAAAATACATGAAACTATGATATGGAAGAAGATTTGAGAAAAATGCGAATGGACAAAGAGAGCGAAGAGGTAGAGTAGGTCAAGATTCCAGGAGAACGACCAAACGAGAAAGACAAAGAAAAAAGAACTTCAGCAGACGAGAGCAAGGAAAATCCGGAAATATTTTCAATGCCCGTCAAATTAGAGTAATTTGATGATAACGGCGCTTGTAGGTTGTATGCGAAAAAACAAAAAAATAGGACAACAATTAAGACAAAAATGCATATTAAGTTTTTCATTACTGTGACCTCAATTGTTAAATGGCCGGGCACTGCGATAAGACTTACGAAGGCTGCTGTGGCGATCATTACACTACTGCATATCAACCCACATGGAATTAAGGATATAAATAAAACGTTGGAGTAATATGAATAAATCAAAATTTCTGAAATTGCATTTGTGTTGGCTTTGAGTACCAGAAGAGGTAGAGGAGAATTTAGGACACGGGAACTCAGTTTCAGGAGCTGAATATAGTGTCCGCTCTTAGATATATGTATAATAAGTTATATAGGAAAGGTGATAAATGTTGATATTTTGTTTTTGGTACTGCACAAAGTTCAGGGTGCGATGCGCTGGTAGCATTTATGGTAAAACAGGTAAGAAATAGGAATATTGTGACTTGTGTGTTTTAAATCTTAGCTACTTGTGGTTGGATCCGATAATGATCTATTTCATTTTTAAAGTGTGCATTACTTACATATTTAGTTTTATTTTCTTTAAATGACGGCTAATTAAATACCAAAATATCCCAATTTCTTTCTACGTTTTGGGGAAGTATTTTGTAGTTTAACAGCTCAGTTATTGCATTTTTGTTAAAGTATTATTTATTGGTTGAGGCTTTCGAGGTTACTCGAATTATATGCTAAGGAAAGTATTATTTTTTGTTTTATGCACATGCTCTGGTCACCTTTCTCTTTTGTTTCTCGTGCCCCTCCTAATTTATTTGTATTGCAGCATTCAGGTATTTCTTTGTTTGTACTTGCTCTTGTTTCCGTATTCACGAAAAGATCGCAGCTGAAAACTAAACCGCTAAAAACTAAACCTTTGAAGTCAAGACGAAGCCGAGAACGCCAGTTACAAGACCAAATATAACAACAAGATTAGATTATCAACGATCTTAATTTCAGTTCACGTATCACTTTGTTTCAACTTGTTCTTGTATTGCTCTCGGAAAGATCAAGATGGAGATTGCACGTTTGAAGTCAGGACGAAGCCAACGTCCCAAATAAGATAAAAGTACCAAGAGCCTTGGTTTGGGTTCACGTATAAATGTGTTTCTAGGGGTTCTTGCCTGGTATTCGCGAAAAGATCCAATACCAAGAGTAATTTTTCAATATCGAGAGGAAGCCGAGACCGCCAGTTACATGACCAAATAATAACAGAATAGGGTACGAAGAGTCTTGATTTCGGTTCACGTATCGGTTTGTTTCAACTTGTTCTTGTCTTGGTATACGCGAAAAGATCCAAGTTCAAGACTGAACCTTTAAAGCCTAGACAAAACTAAGATCATTAATAATAAGAAAATCGTTGTCGTGGACCATTTTAAAATATAAATAAAACTATAGATTTCGTCTTGATCCACTTATATTTTTATAGGAGAAATTGTAAAAGGAGAAAAAGAGAACCACAATAAGAATACTCAAGGGATCGGCAAACATTTGAAATACTCCGAACCGGCAAATATTAATTGATCGTTTAAATTGACCTGTGACTTATTAGACAAAACTATCTCCAAACACTCAGCAATGTTGAGCTTCACTCCTTTATCGAAATAATGTAAGATTCTACAAAAAGACTCCCTATCGAAATTATGATCGTTCTCGTTGATATGTACAGCGAATTTCGATTCAATTTTGGATTTTCTAGCTAAGATCGCCAGTAACAAAAGTAAATACTGTATAGTAAGATCGGAACACCAGTCTTGGTTTGGGTTCGCGTATAACTTTATTTCTACTTGTTCTTGTTGTAATATTCTCTGAACGATCCAAGATCAAGACTGAACCTTTGAAGCGACCAAGAGTCTTGGTTTCGGTTCACTTATAACTTTGTTTCTACATGTTCTTGCCTTAATATTCTCGGAAAGATAAAACTCAAAATTGATCCCTTAAAGTCAAGGCGAAGCCGAGATCTCCACTTACAAGATCAAATAAAAATCATATTAGGGTACTAAGAGTCACGTATAGATTGGTTTCTACGTGTTCTTGTCTTTGTATTCGCCAAAATCCTGGATCAAGATTAAAGTTCAGACCATGCCAAGATCCTTTGTTCAAAGACCAAATAGATCAGGGTACCAAAGGATTTGTTTTTGTTTCACGTATAATTTTGTTTCTACCTGTTCTTGTCTTGGTATTTTCGGAAAGATTCAAGATCAAGACTAAACTTTTAAGGCGAAGACAAAGAAAGCACATATTGCCAGTTACAAGACCAAATAACAGCAAGATAAAGGCACCAAGAGTCTTGGTTTCGGTTCACGTATAACTTGGTTTCTACCTGTTCTTGTGTTTGTATTCACCAAAACCCTAAATCAAAGATTTAACTTTTGAAGTCCAGACGAAGCCAAGATCCTCAGTTCAAAGACCAAATAGATCAGGGTTCCAAAAGTATTGGTTTCGGTTCACGTATAATTTTGTTTCTACTTGTTCTTGTCCTAGTATTTTCGGAAAGATTCAAAATCAAGACTGAACCTTTGAGGCGAAGACAAAGAAAGTACAGATTGTCAGTTACAAGACCAAATAGCAGCAAGATAAGAGTACCAAGAGTCTTTGTTTCGGTTCATGTACAACTTTGATTCCACTTGTTTTTATTTTAAGATTCTCGGAAAAATCCAAGATCAAGATTAAACTAAACTGAAACTTCGAAGCAAACACCAAGCAACGATCGCCAGTTACAAAATCAAATATGTAACAAAAAGATAAAGGCACCAAGAGTCTTGCTTTCGGTTCGCGCATAACTTGGTTTGTACTTGTCCTTGTCTTTGTATTTCACAAAATCCTCGATCACGATTAAAGTTTTTAAGTTCAGACGAAGCTAAGACCAAATAAATCGGAGTACAGAAAGTATTGGTTTTGGTTCACGTATAATTTTGTTTTTACTTGTTCTTGTCTTGAAATTCTCGGAAAGATTCAAGATCAAGATTGAACCTTTGAGCCGAAGACAAAGCAAATATTGCTGGAAGATAGGGGTACCAAGAGTCTTGGTTTCGGTACACATATAACTTTGGTTCTACTTGTTCTTCTCTTAATATTCTCGGAAAGATCCAAGCTCTAAATTGATCCCTTAAAACCAAGACGAAGCCGAGATCTTGAGTTACAAGATCAAATAATAATCATATTAGGGTACCAAGAGTTTTCGGTTGGGTTTGCTCATAATTTGGTTTCTATTTATTCTTGTATTTGTATTCGCCAAAATCCTAGATCAAGATTAAACTATTCATGTCCAGACGAAGCCAAGATCCTCAGCTCAAAGACCAAATAGATCAGGGTACCAAAAGTATTGGTTTTGGTTCACGTATAATTCAATATCAAGACTGAACTGAACCTTTGAGGCGAAGGCAAAGCAAAGATTGCTAGTTACAAGACCAAATAAGAGCAGGGTAAGGGTACCAAGAGTCATAGTTTCGGTTCACGTATAACTTTGTTTTTACTTGTTGTTGTCTTAGTATTCGTGAAATGATTGTAGATGAAGATTGATCTTTTGAAGTCCAGACGAAGCCGAAACTCTCAGTTCAGTTCCAAGAACAAATAGTAGCAAGATCTCTTGGTTTCGGTTGGCGTTTAACGTTGTTTCTACTTGCTCTTGTCTTAATATTTTTGGAAAGAGCCAAGCTCGAAATTGATCCCTTAAAGCCAAGCCGAGAACTCCAGTTACGAGATCAACATATCAGGGTACCAAGGCTCTTGGGTTGGGTTCGCGTATAACTTGGTTTATACTCGTTCTTCTTTTTGGATTCGCCAGAATCCTAGATCAAGGTTAAACACTTTTCAATTCCAAACGAAGCCAAGATCCTCAGTTCAAAGACCAAATAGATCAGGGTATCAAAAGTATTGGTTTCGGTTCACGAATAATTTGGTTTCTACTTGGTCTTGTCTTGGTATCCTCGGAAAGATTCAAGATCAAGACCGAATCTTTGAGGCGAAGACAAAGAAACGATTGCCAGTTACAAGACCAAATAAGAACAAGATAATGGTACCAAGAGTCATAGTTTCGGTTCACGTATAACTTAGTTTTACTTGTTGTTGTCTTAGTATTCGTGAAATGATTCCAAATGAAGATTGAACTTTTGAAGCCCAGACTCTCAGTTCCAAGAACAAATAGTAGCAAGATCTGTTGGTTTCGGTTCACGTTTAACTTGGTTTCTACTTCTTCTTGTCTTGGTATTTTCGAAAAATCCAAGCTCAAACTTTAACCCTGAAAGCCAAGGCGAAGCCGAGATCGCCAGTTATAAGAACAAATAATAGCAAAATTGGGGTACCAAGAGTCTTGGTTTTAGATATAGACATGGCTGGAAAACTTTAAAGGCGCAATTATAACTTGTAATTATATTATCACTGACGTCATGTGCGAAATTGTAAAATTTTATCGTGAATTGAAAAAAAGAGAAACAAGATCTAAATAATCAAATTTGCAACAATAACTACCAAGGCTACCAAGGCAAATCCAACTTATACTACTCTGATTTTAAGCTTGCCATAATTTGATAAAGAAGCTTAAGATCAACTCCAGTATCTATCATTTCAAGATCAATACTAAGAGTGAAACTTTAGTTTGTGGTATTTTCATTTTGGCCCGGTTCTTATTTTTGGAACCTATATAGAAACCAATGCTAAAATAATCACCCGTTCGGAATTAGAGCTTGAAAAAACTAGTTTTTATGTTTTCAAGAGAGAAATAGTGGCAGCTCGTGGAGAATTTTGATGGTAGAGCCAACCACATACCCTAAAATGCATTATCCATTCTCTTATAGAAAGACAGTTTCCGATATCCCGAGATTTCAGTATTTCGAATATGGAAAAAGTTAACATCTGTGAAACACTTTATCAAACTTTATAGGCTAATAATAAATATTATTTCAAGATGTGTGACAGTTCACCAGTTAATTATAGGCATACTAAAATAGATCATACCGTAATTATTTTGCGAAAAAATCCAATGTGCAAAGTCTCTTCATACATAAGTGCAATAAAATGTTTTTTCAGAATGAAAACATACTTTAATGACTGGTTTGTTATGGTTCATGGTAGCTTCTTATAGCGACCCGTCACTGAAACAAATTAATATGTTCGAATTAGAAGACATTCAAGAGCAGAATCACTAAAATTCTTCAAGAGCACACGGTAGAAACAAACTCGGAAAATTCGGAAAGACTAACCATATAAAGCCGGATCCAAGGCCAGGGGAGATTCTGTAACGAGGAAAGAGGTGACGATTAGAGAAAAAACGAAAAGTGATTATGCAGAACCACAAGAAGTCGAAGGTGATGCTGCTGACAAATCAAAAAAACTAAATTTAAATGCTGTGGCATACGAAGCTTTTGCAAGAAAACTGAAATAACGAAGAAGATATATTTGTTTTGCGTACAGCAAAATACATGCTGCAGCCTTTGGAGTTAGCCTTCTTATTTTTTTGGTATATATTTCGGAGGCCTGATATATGTATCAATTTCCACATCAATAGTTAAAATTCCTGACTGTCCCTTGTAGCAACGGCTCAGCGACGTCACAATCTTTTGAAGAATTTCGACATCCGGGCTGCTCCATTGAAAGACGGGAGGGCCCATATGAGCCTACTAAATTTCGAAGGAATTCGACAATGAGATGCACCGTAGAAAAAGGATTTTCGACCGTTTGACTAGGCCCACTTCATCGACAATCCCGTCTGCATTTACTGAGGTTGTTATAAAATTTCCTTCCTTATTCCAAACTCTATTAATTTGTTCATTAGTAATATGTATTGAATGGATTCTCTAGATATAAGCGATTTATTATCTTCTATCGATGCTTGCGTATAAACGGTGATATTCAAAATTGTAGTGAGGAGCCCTGTTTTCTTCGAGGTAGCTCTGCTGTGACAGAAAACAGTGAATTACACCTGAATAGATCACAGATTCCGCCAGTGCGAGTCTTGAGTTGTAAATGATTCGCATATAATTGCAGAGGTTCCTTTATTTATACTTTATTATTTATTTATGTTCGGCTTTGTTTTGGCTATCCCTGTCGTCATTTATTTTCGTGGAATAGAGGATGTATACGTAACATCACACCATCGCATTGTTGGGCAGATTGTATTATCTATCTCAATGGAATCAATCGAAAATCAAGTGGAGACTTCACCCCACTTCCATTCATACTTAAACTTTATCCGTTCTGATTAGCTGTGTGCGATATCGCTGGAGAATTCGAGATGTTAATAATGTGGGTACTTAATCTGTCTATAAGTGTATCCGTCTACTAAAAATAACGAGATTAAATTACATACTAATCCATTTAGCACGTTGCTAAATGTTTCGTCACTTATTTTTGATCTTATTTTCGCTTTCAAATTAAGTTGTAGGAAGGTGCGTTGATAAGTAGTTGGTATTTAATACTAGTCAATTTTTATTTTTTTTTCACAAAATTTAAGTGCCTTAGAACAGGCCGAAAAAACGTTAGAAAAACGAGGCCCGAAGGGCCGAGTTTTGCTATTTTTCGAGGACTCTACCAGTAAGGCACTTTAGCGATCGAGTCTTGTATAACATTTTTGACGTTATCAACTAATAAAAATACCGTTAAATATGACAAATATTGTTTTCCTAAATAAAGTGGGTGATTGTTGTTTCTATAGTAACTAAATACACAACAATGTTCTAACTATACAGTCCTAGGACCGTTATATTCATAACGGGCTTGTCATTTTGTTGTTGTCATACCAACAATAAGGATACGGGAAGTTGACTAATCGTCACAGATAACGAACCCGAAAAAATATTGTTATATGATCACTTGTTTTTTTTTTTTATGTAATATCCTTTTTTATTTGCAATCTATACAAGAGTACATTCAGCAAATGTTGTGATAAAGTTGGCTTGTAGGAGTATGCTCAGTAGCATACTCCTGTAACACTAGGGTTTTTTATCCTTTTTTGGTTTTTGGATAACACTTACAAACTAGATCTTAAAACTAAACTTAATTATAAACATTCAAAGTCTAGTGGGGAGATCGTTTGGCACTTGTCTTTGTAACCTCCTGTTATTAACAGGTTGGTTCATTAGGTTCACTACTAAATCATTTGGATGTGCACTAAGACGAACACTATATTGTGAACTGTATCGGCGAATTTCCTCCTTGACGGTTGGTGTTTGAAGATCCCTTCTAATATGGGTGTTTGGCACAAACCATGGTGCATCCACTATCATCCGTAGCGCTTTCGCTTGAAATCGTTCCAATATTTCTAAATTTGACGTGGAAGCTGTGCCCCAGAGCTGAATGCCATAAGTCCAAATTGGCTTGATTATTACTTTATAGACCAGCAGTTTATTATTTAGGCTGAGTTGGGATTTACGTCCAAGTAACCAGTACATTTTAGAAAGGATGATTCCAAGTTGTTTGCGCTTTGTGAAGATGTGCTTCCGCCAGGTGAGTCTTCTGTCAAGGTGCATCCCCAGATACTTTACTTCTTCTTGTTGTGGTAGTTGTCTGTTATTTATATGGACAGGGGGACACGTTTCTCTTCGTGTGGTGAAGGTTACATGGACTGACTTGGTCTCATTTGCTTTTATTCTCCACTTCTTTAACCATTTTTCAATTGCGAGTAAATTTGTTTGTAGTTTCTGTGAGGCAATGATGGGGTCACTATCAGCAGCTAGGGCTGCAGTATCATCTGCAAAGGTTGCTGTTAGTACTTCTGGTGTAGTCGGTAGGTCTGCAGTGTACAGCAGGTACAATAACGGCCCAAGGACGCTGCCTTGGGGTACTCCTGCGTTTATTGGCGAGAGTTCTGTATATTCAGTTTCAACTTTTACCAGGAAGTGCCTGTTTTGAAGATAAGATTTAAGGATTAGGAAGTAGTTCAACGGGATAAGCAAGCGTAATTTGTATAAGAGTCCGATATACCACACTGTATCGAACGCTTGTGTGATGTCCAAAAATGCTGCCGAACAATATTGTTTGTCTTCAAAGGTGTCATTGATCATCTGTACAACTCTATGGGTCTGTTCGATTGTGGAATGCATCTGTCTGAATCCAAACTGATGTTTAGGTATTGATTCGTTGTCTTCGAGTATTGGAAGAAGCCTCTTTAATAATAGTTTTTCAAGGACTTTAGATACCATGGCTTATTGGTCTGTACGATTTCAACTCATTGGGAGGTTTACCTGGCTTTAAGATAAGAATGATCTGTGCCACTTTCCACTGTGCAGGAAAGAGCCCTGTGTGTAGTACTGCATTGAACAATTGAGTGAGATACCTTATACCAACGTTAGGCAATTCTTTAAGAACTTTGCCGGTAATTAAATCATAACCCGGGGTTTTCTTAGGGTTTAGGGAGTTGATGACTTCTTGAACATCTGCAGTTTTGAGGCGTTGCACTGGTGGTTCCAGCTGATAGGGTGTCTCTAGTGCTTTACTGAGATCATCTTCCTCTTCAGGTTCATTTTCTGAGGAATGTGGTTGAAAGACTTCTGATAGGTGTTCAGCGAAGGTGTGCGCTTTTTCTTTGTTGCTTCTTGCCCAGGTTCTTTGTGGTGTCCTAATCGGTGGAGAGGCTTTTTTAACTTGTTTTATTTTTTTGTTGTCCTCCAGAGGGAATACTCAGTAGCTTCTGTAGGGGTAAGGCCTTTCAGGAATGTTTCAATACGTTCATTTTTGTTGTTATTGAGCATTTCTTTAAGCTCTCGAGTTGCCCTATTAAGTAGTAGTTTACTATCGGATGTTCTCAGTCTGTGCCACTGTCTTCGCAACCTTCGTTTTTCCTCAATTTTGCACTTGATTAGTATAGGGCAGTCATACGTTATGGGAGATGTTGTTTTTTTCAGGGGTAGCATTCCAGCCCGCCATTTGTATTGTGTCATTGAAGTGCTTAATGGCCTCTTCGATCTCTTCTTCAGTTTTGAGCGGGACTTTTAAGTTTAAGCTTTCATTTACAAGACGTCTGAATTCGTCCCAGTTCGTATGTTTGTTACTTATGCTTGGTTCTTTCCTTTTGCTTACTGCTTTTATATTTAATGTGATCAAGACTGGGGAATGATCTGATGATAGGTCAAAACATGATTGTGCTAGGACACAGCCTTGCGGGATACCTTTTGTGATGCAAAAGTCAAGTAGGTCAGGCAGTTTGTTCCTGTCAGATGGCCAGTATGTGGGTTCTCCCGTCGATAGATGTTTCAGGTTGTTTTTTTCTAGTGTTTTGTACAGCTCCCGCCCTTTGGGTGTTATAAGTCTAGCACCCCAGATAGTGTGCTTGGCGTTATAGTCGCCTCCTGCAATAAACCGGCGTCCCAGGGTCCTGTAGAAGTTTTCGAACTGTTCCGGTTTCACTGTGTATCTAGGGGGGAAATAGACAGCTGAAATGGTCATGTTGCCGTTTGAATCTTCTATTATTACATTGGTGGCTTGTAAAAAATCTTTGCTGTAGTCATTCGCTTGGTAATGCTTGATTGTATTTTTTATTATTACAGCGGTTCCCCTCGAGCAGTTCCTGCTGGATGGTTTGTGTTATATATTGAATAGTTAGGAATTCTTAGGTGACTTCTTTCTGTGAAGTGTGTCTCAGAAATCAGCATAATGTCAATGTTATGGTTGGAGATAAATGTTTTCAGTTCTTCGGCATGTTGTGATAGGCCATTGGCGTTCCATAGAGCAAGCTGTAGGGACTTGTCCATTATTTGAGTTTAGTGATGACAGTTGTAAGGAGATTTAGCATAGTTCCTATTTGTTCTATCAGACCTTTCATCATTTTTTTCAAATCTTGCATGTCGTTGGATTGCTGGGAAGCTTGGTTTGTATTTGGCGTTTGTACTATGTTGTAAGAATTATGATTTTGTCCGCTTGTTGCTAGGGAGTAGGTCAGTCCAGGTTGAGTTTGTTGATAGCGTTTAATCTGTTCGAGAGGAGTATATTGTTTTGGTCTGAGTGGGGGATATTTCTTCTTCAGGAGTTCTTTGTATATGGTACACCCCTTATAATTGGCAGGGTGATTTCTTCCACATAGGACACATCGGACTTCACGGGATTTTTCTTTTCTTGGACATTGATTCGTAGAGTGGTCACTTGCGCATTTTACACATCTTGGTTTAAGGTGGCAAAAGTTTTTGGTATGCCCATATCTTTGGCACTTAATACACTGCGCAATTTCTCTTTTGTACTTGGGCGGTTCGAATTTTATTTTACACTGTTGAATATATTCTACATTGAAAATCTCCTTGTTATTAGAGGCTGGTTTCAAATCAATAAAGAACATTGGTAGGGGTAACTTGGTTCTATATTGCTTGATGTTCCAGATGTTTGTGACTACATGACCTAATTTCTCAATTTCAGTTTTTATATCCTCGCAGTTAATAGAGTGGTGCATGTTTTTTAGTACCACTTTGTAGCTTCTCTGCTCCTTTAGTTTATGAGTATAGTAATGCGTATTTTTTTCGTCCAGTGCTTTTGTAATTATACCATAGTGTTCAGCTGTTTTGGGTTGAATTAGTACTTGATTATCGGTGAGAGCTTTAATGAAATATTGCTGTTTTGCAATTTGATCCAGGAGTTGTATAAGAGGTGAAATGTCTTTGGCACCTTCTACATATATTGGGGGTAGTTTTAGTGTTTTGTCAGGGCTTGGGTCTTTCGGTTGTTCCTTAGATTCACTGTTTTCTAGGGTTGAATAACGATTAGAGGTAGAAGGAGGGTTGAGCCAGTAATCGTTTTCTTTAGCTTGTTTGGTTCTTAGTTCAATTTCGTCATGGGGGTTTCTTCCTCTTTTATATGAAACTTGAGTCCAGTCTTTGTCGGCTTGCGTTAAGGGTGGGAATGTTTGGTTATACTGTTGAGTTTGTTGGTACGGTTGGGTATAATACATTTGTTGTGGCTCTGAAAGGAAGTTACCTGGCATTTGTTGAAACTGCATGTTGCACATCTGGGTTTGGTCAGGCGTAGGCATTGTTACTGTTTGGGATAGCGGTTGATAGATTTGCAACCCCCCAGGAGGCGGGGGGAAGGCCATAACGGCCTTTGCTTGTAGTTTTAACACTCGTTTGCTGATGTTATTTTAGAATTTTGGATTTAAATTAATTTTAATGCAAGAATGAATGAACTCGCGATATCGGCTTATCACGAAGACACTTGATATCACAGCTGGCAAATTGTATGTCTTTCCTCTTTGAAATTCAAATGGGAACTGATCACTTGTTTAATGTCAAAATCGAGAATCCTTTGAGTTCGTTTTTAATAGAACAATGGGTGAGCTTGGGTTTACCACTATGGTCAGAAAATAAAACAAATGATGAAGTGATTTTCATAGGAAATGTGCTAACTTCCGTTTTTGATAGGTAGTGTGATTATGGTGAACAGTAAAAACAATTTTTGAGGAGTATTTAAACCACTAAAGCAGCAAAATTATACAGAAATAGTAAAATTTTCAAAGCTGACTTGCTTTGCACGACAATGCACTGCTTCGCAGCAACGATACTAAAAAAAATTCTTCTAGTTGTTTTCCTTCTGCAGTAGGCCAGGAATTTATCAATACGTCCTGGAATGTCATAAAGTAGAATCTGTTTTCCACTTTTCCCATGCAGCTTCTTTATTTTCTCCTAAACGATTGTTCGAACAAACGCGAAGTTATCTCGAAACCTGCAGCACCTTGAGCTCCAATTTTCCAAGAAAAACCGAAAAGAATGTAGCACAAACAGCGGGGCCTTGAATCCGCCGATCCAAATCCTGTCGTTCGTCCTGAAGTCGCGGGTGCAACAAATTCCTTAATTTTAGTGGAGAGCGTGTTTGCATTGGCGACTTCTCCCAAAACAGTATAAGTCAGCGGTTAATTACCGAGGCGCGGGCAAAATATCGGCCGAATTAACGCTTCCACGGGCCGATCTTATAAAACTGTTTGTTAGTTCGCCGGAATGTGTAGGAGACTCTTATTTATGGCCCCAAAAGCGTCTCCAAGAATACAGTTCTTTTTCTTGCGCCGGTGAACGACCCGGCCGCTGGGATCCGAATTTCGTCGCTATTTTGAAACTTCGCTTCATCGCGGGCGGTTGCGGCTGGGCGGCTTTTTGTTACGCAATTTGTGATTTTTATCGGACGATCTGATCCGAGCAAGACTCAATGCCGATAGTACATACGGATGATAGCGATCTACATCTTTTTGATTCATCATTGGCCACTCAAATTTATGTCGAGCACTTTTTGCGCTTGCCTTTCTACAGCGTGTCTCATTTATCATGGGATAAAACTGAAGTCTTTGTTATTATTAAAGTCAGCAGAACATAATTTACACATTATAAACAATAAAACTCCTACCACGTCGACAGAGCTTTTGTTTTATGAAGCAGTTTTGTAGTTTGCATGACTTAAACACACGGTATTTCAAGAACTAAACGTTCAGGATTTAGTTTTAACGTTTATACAACTTTAATCTTGTTAAATTGGCATTATTTCTCCCGTCTATACAATTTTTTCACTCACTGAAAATGATATTATTAAACTGACTCTTAAACTACGTTGTATTATTTTGACAGTTTAAAGGGCTTGCGATTTAACTGTGAGTTTTGCTTTAGTGTAAAACTGTTCAAGACACTGTTAATCTCGTTTAAAGCACTTTTAATTTCTTAAAAGAAACTGAAAATAAAAGCATTAACGCAGTAGGTGTTATCATAGAATACTACGCAAATTACACCAATATTTATAATTAATTACAATTTAAGTAAATAAACTCCTTTATATCATTACAGGCTTCAATTAAAAAGCTTTCAATCCAGTTTAGATGATATTTAATGCTTTCCAAAACTATTTGGTTAAAATAAACCTAAATTCCATTAAAACGATTTTCACTCCCGCTGAAGAAGATCCCGTTAAATTGACTTTAACCGTCTTGATATTATAAGCATTAATTATTAAAGGGCTGCAATACTGATTGAACAATATTTAAGATATTTCAAATTGAACAAAAAAAAGAGCTACCTATCTATTTCGTTAAAAATAATATAACTCTAGCTAAAAAGGATTCGTTAAACTGACTATAACCTTCTTACACCATAAGCTTCAATTAAAGGGCTTTCAATCCAGTTTAGACGAGATGTGATAGTTTGCAAAATGATCAAGTAAAAGTAACTGTTAATTTCGTTAAAATTACTTTTGCTCATTATGAACTTAAATTAAAAGGCTTTCAAACCTGTTTGTCGTGATCTATTACCGTTCCCAGAAAATTGGTAAAAATAACTGTAAATTTCGTTAAAATTATTTTTATTTTCACTGGAACGGATACTGCTACGCTGACGTTTAACCTCCCTTTTTTTATTATACTACGCATGAATTAAAATGCTGTCAATGCAATTTAAACAAGAGCTAATACATTTCACACTGTTAATTGCGAGGAAATGATATTATATCGTCAGAAGCTTCAATTATAGGGCTTTTAATAAACTTTATTTAATACTTCTAAAAATGAACTGGTTGAAATAACTGTTCATTTCGTTAAAACTACTTTCACTCCCACTAACTTCAACCACTTTATGTAATTTTAGGCATTAATTAAAGGGCTTTCAATTCAGTTTAAACGTAATTGAATACCTTTCAAAACGAGCTCGTTAAAATAACTGTTAATTTCGTTAAAATGACCTTTATCCGCTCTAAAAAAAGATCTCGTTCAATTCATTTGTATCATTATCTTCGATTAAAGGGCTTTTCATCAAGCGAAAGTTAATACCTTTCAAAATGCTCTGGTTAAAATAACTGTTAACTTCGTTACAATTACTTTTGTTTATTATGAGCTTCAATTAAAAGGCTTTCAAACCAGTTTAGATGTGATTTATTAGCGTTCAAATGAAATTGGTTAAAATAACTGTAAATTTTGTTAAAATTGCTTTCACTCTCATTGGAACAGATGTCGCTAAACTGACTTTTTACCTCCCTTTCATCATTCATTATAAGCATGGGTTAAAATAATGTCGATGCAATTTAATCGAGAGTTAAGACATTCCAAACTGTTAATTGCGAAAAAATTATATTAAGCTGCCTTTATATCATCATCAGATTCAATTATAGGGCTTTCTATAAACGTTATAGGTTTAATACATACTTTTCAAAATGAACCGATAGAAATAACTGTTAATTTCGTTAAAATTACTTTCTCTTCCACCGGAAAGAATCTCGTTAAACTGCCTTTAACCACTTTGTGCATTTTTAAGCATCAATTAAAGGGCTTTCAATAGAGTTTAAACGAAACTGGATTTAAAACGAGCTCGTTAAACTACTGTTAATTTCGTTAAAATTGCTCTTATCTGCTCTGAAAAAAGATCATGTTAAATTAATTTATATCATTATCACCTTCGATTAAAGGGCTCTTCATCAGGCGAAATTGGGTACCTTTCAAACTAACAACTGAATGACATTTAACCTGATTTATATCATCATAAGCTTCAATTAAAGGGGTTTCAATAAGGTTTCAACGAGATTTAATACTTTTAAAAATGAACTGGTTCAAATAACTGTTAATTTCGTTAAAATTACTTTCACACCCACCGAAAAGAATCAGGGCTTTGAATACAGTTTAAACGCAATTGGATACCTTGGAAAACGAGCTTGTTAAAATTACTGTTATAGATATTAACGACACAAGTTTGATTATGAGCATCTTAACGAAACGAGTTTGATTGCCAGAACGAGGCGGTGTCCGAGTTCTGCTGCAATCAAAGGAGTTTTATCTTCATCAATAAATTCTGGTTTAATGTATTGTTTGTTTTGTTAAAAAAGAGTGCCGTAATGGATATTACGGTGCGGTTATATCATCTATAACAGCACTGAGTGCGGTAATACTATAACAACACCGATGAAGATACATTTCTTTAAAATCGCTTTTATCCGCTCTGAAAAGGATCTTGTTAAATTCATTTATATCATTATCTTCGATTAAAGGGCTTTTTATCAGGCAAAATTTAATACCTTTCAAAAGGCTCTGGTTAAAATAACTGTTAATTTCGTTAAAATGAGTTTTGCTCATTATGAGCTTCAATTAAAAGGCTTTCAAACCAGTTCAGACGAGATTTATTACCGCTCAAAGGAAATTGGTTAAAATAACTAACTGTAAATTTGTTAAAATGACTTTTACTTTCATTGGAACGGATGTTGCTAAACTGACTTTATACCTCCCTTTTATCCTTAAAAGCATGAATTAACATGATGTCAATGCAATTTAAACGAGTTCTAATATCTTTCAAACACTTAATTTCATTAAAATGACATTTAACACCTTCATTTAAAAAGCGTAAAGTTTAAAAGAGATTTAAAACCTCTGAATTGCTAATTTCATTCAAATGACCTTTACTCCCACTGAAAAAGATCTCGTTAAATTGACTTTTAACCTCAGTTTACATCACTATGAGTTTCAATTAAATAAATGGCTTTCAATACAATTTATACCTTTAAAGGGAATTGGTTTAAAAAACTGTTAATTTCGCTAAAACGGGTTACACTCTCACTGAAAAGATGTCATTAAATTGACGTCTTACTTTATTTATATCATTATTATCTTCGATTGAAGTGCTTTCAATCCAGTTTAGAGGAAATGTAATACTATTCCAAGGAAGTTGGTTAAATATCTGTTAATTCATTAAATTGACTTTTACTCTCACTGAAAAAGATGTCGCTAAATTGACTCTTTTCCTTCCTCATATCATTATAACATAAGCATTAATAAAAATGATTTCAACGCAATTTAATACCTTTCAAAGTAATAACTGAATGACTCTTAATCCCCTTTAGATCATCATAAGCTTCAATTAAAGGGGTTTCAAAAAATTTTAAACAAAATTTAATACTTTTCAACATGAACTGGTTGAAATAATTGTTCATTTCGTTAAAATTACTTTCACTCACACCGAAAAGGATCTCGTTAAACTGACTTGAAGATTTTTATATAACTTTAAACGTCAATTAAAGGGCTTTGAATACAGTTTAATCGCAATTGGATACCTTGGAAAACGAGCTTGTTAAAATTACTGTTATAGATATTAACGACACAAGTTTGATTATGAGCATCTTAACGAAACGAGTTTGATTGCCAGAACGAGGCGGTGAGCCGAGTTCTGCTGCAATCAAAGGAGTTTTATCTTCATCAATAAATTCTGGTTTAATGTATTGTTTGTTTTGTTAAAAAAGAGTGCCGTAATGGATATTACGGTGCGGTTATATCATCTATAACAGCATTGAGTGCGGTAATACTATAACAACACCGATGAAGATACATTTCTTTAAAATCGCTTTTATCCGCTCTGAAAAGGATCTTGTTAAATTCATTTATATCATTATCTTCGATTAAAGGGCTTTTTATCAGGCAAAATTTAATACCTTTCAAAAGGCTCTGGTTAAAATAACTGTTAATTTCGTTAAAATGAGTTTTGCTCATTATGAGCTTCAATTAAAAGGCTTTCAAACCAGTTTAGACGAGATTTATTACCGCTCAAAGAAAATTGGTTAAAATAACTAACTGTAAATTTGTTAAAATGACTTTTACTTTCATTGGAACGGATGTTGCTAAACTGACTTTATACCTCCCTTTTATCCTTAAAAGCATGAATTAACATGATGTCAATGCAATTTAAACGAGTTCTAATATCTTTCAAACACTTAATTTCATTAAAATGACATTTAACACCTTCATTTAAAAAGCGTAAAGTTTAAAAGAGATTTAAAACCTCTGAATTGCTAATTTCATTCAAATGACCTTTACTCCCACTGAAAAAGATCTCGTTAAATTGACTTTTAACCTCAGTTTACATCACTATGAGTTTCAATTAAATAAATGGCTTTCAATACAATTTATACCTTTAAAGGGAATTGGTTTAAAAAACTGTTAATTTCGCTAAAACGGGTTACACTCTCACTGAAAAGATGTCATTAAATTGACGTCTTACTTTATTTATATCATTATTATCTTCGATTGAAGTGCTTTCAATCCAGTTTAGAGGAAATGTAATACTATTCCAAGGAAGTTGGTTAAATATCTGTTAATTCATTAAATTGACTTTTACTCTCACTGAGAAAGATGTCGCTAAATTGACTCTTTTCCTTCCTCATATCATTATAACATAAGCATTCATAAAAATGATTTCAACGCAATTTAATACTTTTCAAACTAATAACTGAATGACTCTTAATCGCCTTTAGATCATCATAAACTTCAATTAAAGGGGTTTCAATAAAATTTAAACAAAATTTAATACTTTTCAACATGAACTGGTTGAAATAATTGTTCATTTCGTTAAAATTACTTTCACTTCCATCGTAAATAATCTTGTTAAACAGGCAAAACTTCTTTATATAATTGTAAGCATCAATTGCAGGGATTTGAATACAGTTTAAAAGAGGTTGAACATCTTTCAAAACAAACTGGTTAAAATAACCTTTAACTTCCTTAAAATGGCTTTTATCTGCACTGAAAAGGATCTCGTTAAGTTAACGTTCATTTATATCATTATCATTCTCAATTAAAGGAATTTTTAATCTAATTTAGACGAAATTTAATACTTTTTAAAGGATCTGGTTAAAATAACTGTGAAAATGACTTGCTCAATATGAGCTTAAAGGGCTTTTACATCAGTTTCGACAACATTTATTGCCGTTCAGAGGAAATTGGTTAAAATTAAAATTATTTTCACTAGAACAAATGTCATGAAACTGACTTTAACCTCTTTATATCATTTTAAGCATGAATTAAAGGGCTTTGAATACAGTTTAATGGAGAATTAATATTTTCCAAAACGAACTGGTTAAAATAACTGTAATCTAGTTATAATGACTTATTTAATACCTTTCAAAAGAAATTGGTTAAAATAGCCGTTAAATTCGCGTTTATCCTATCCTCACTGGGAAGGATATCGTTAAACTGAATTTTAGTCACAGTTACATTATTATGAGCTTCAATTAAAATGCTTTCAATCCAGTTTAGACGAGATTTAATCGATTTCAAAAGGAACTGGTTAAAATAGCCATTAACTTAGCGTTTACCCTCACTGGGAAGGATCTCGTTAAACTGACTTTTAACTTCAGTTATACTATTATGAGCTTCAATTAAAACATGTTTAATCCAGTTTAGAAGAGATTTAATACTGCTAAAAGGGAAGTGGGTAAAATAACTGTTAATTTAGTTAAATTTACCTTTATTGTCACTGAAAGGGATTTCGTTAATCTGACTTTTACCCTCAGCTACATTACTATGAGCTTCAATTAAAAGGCTTTCAATTCAGTTTATGCGACATTTAATATGACTTTACCCTCACTAGAAAGAATATGGTTAAAGTGACTTTCAACCTCATTTGCATCATTATGAGCTTAAATTAAAGGGCATTCAATGGAGGTTATAGGAGATTTAATACCTTTCAAAGGGAATTGGTTAAAATACCTATCAAATTGATTAAAATGGCTTCTAACCTCACTGTAAAGTACCTTGTTAAACTGACTTTTAACCTCAGTTACATTATTATTACCTTATTAAAGGGCTTTGAATACATTTTAGACGTGATTGGTGAAAATAGCTGTTAATTTCGTTAAAATGACTTTTACAGTCTGTTAAACTGTCTTTCAACCCCATTTATATAATTATGAACTTAAATTAAAACGCTTTCAATCCCATTTAGACGAGATTTGCCTTTTTAAAGAGAATGGTTAAAATAACTGCTCATTTCGGTAAAATGGCTTTTAGCCGTACTGAAATGATCTCCTTAAATTGACTATTAACGTTATTTATACCGTTATCATCTTTGATTATAGGGTTTTCGATCCAGCGTAAACCAGACGTAATACCTTTCAAATGATCGGCTTTAAATAACAGTTAATTTCATTAAAAAAATTTGTTATGAATTATTGCATATTAATTTCCGGAACGGTTTCCCTTCTAAGCTCGAAGCCTTGAGTCTAGGTTTCCCACTATTCTGAATATCTTTTGTGAAAGACAACAGAACTTCACACTCGCCTAGTTTTTGAAAATAAAAGGGCGACTGCTACGTGACACCTCTACAGTACTTGACGTTTTATTATTAACAATTTTTGTTGGTATTTTGTTGCGTTCCGACGAGATTATGGTAATCTACATCCAATCGTCGGATTGAACATCCCTTTTTATGTGTTGGACAACGAAGAACCTGTAGCGTGGAGCTGACGTGTTGGAAGTTTTATTTTTACAATTTAAAAAATCTGTAAAAGGTTGTACCCAGAACTTCCCTCGTCGACATTGTGACAATAAATAATTTTAAAATCAAATTAAGTTAGACTGGGAAATTTCTACCTGCGCCACGATCACCGATCTCTCGAATTCCTACATCGCAGCTATATTTAGTAAAGCCCTAATTTTTGCCTTGTTGTTTTATCGTAAAACAGTTATTCTGTATCTAGTGGCTCCCATTTTTGGCAAGAATAAAGCCTGCACTATGTACAAATGATTACTTGTATCTATTACTAAGTTGAATGAAAAATGAACAAAATTTTATTTTTTTTTGGTGCTCACCCTGTATATATTTGTCGTCCCGGTTTAATTCCAGGTATATTTATACCGCAAACAGACAGACAGACAGACAGACAGGCAGACATACAGATCTGAAGAAATCTCGGAAGGTGATTTTTTCGTAATTACAATACTTCCTTCGTCTTTCAGACGAGGGAAGTAAAAAGAAATATAATTTCTGATTTTTTTATGTAATGTGCACACCATTTTCTTCCCATCGAAAATAGGACACCCTGTACATGTTCCAATACAATGAACTGCAATGTAGTCCGAGTTATGCTCCGTCTCATGCAGCATTCAGCACCTGCAGCTAAGTGAAAGTATTTGGATAGCAACTCATTATCGCGGCAATCGGCAGGTGTAGGTTTATCGGTCATTTTCCACTTATGATTTAGTAATAGGCCCAGATTAGCCCGTGTCATCGGCCACCTTTGCTTTTTCGGTTGATTCGCGTCCTTGCCTCTAAAAGGGCCTTGAAATATGAAAGGGTCAACCCTAAAATAGCCTTTGCTATTAACTTTATGTACGTACCTCGATTCAAAAAGTATTTTACCATCTTTTATGGCAGCTAGTCATGCGATGTTGCTGTTGAATGTTATTGTTGTGTGTAACCGTAATTGGACGCTGAGAGAGTTTCGTGCATGATTTAATTACTGAAAGTTAGTTTTTACGTCAAGAGCAACGGATTTAATTAAAACTTTTAAGTGAAGAATTTTCGCTGGACTAACAGAAACAAATATCTGCAGGAGGAAGCGTAAAGGCTTTAAAAATTCTATAAGTTAAGAAGTTACGTTCTTTATACCATGTTACAGTTAAACAGAAATAGCATATAATCAAGATACAGGGCGAATATAAAGTATGGGCTAATAGTTATGCGGACGCTAATATTAATTTGATTAGAACATCATAATAGTGTTAATTGAAATCTAGGTTATATTTGGGGCAATTATTTTACTTCTTTATGCGTTGGATTTGATGCCATCGGATTTTTTAATAAAATCCTGTATTTTTTCTTCGATAGGTTAGCAAATCTAGTAATTGCACTTTTAGCTACAAAAGTTCAGAAAAAAGTACAGTTTATTGAAAGAAAACCTACTGCCACTAGCTAAACGTACCAAAGACAACACATGCATTATTTAGCCCAAAATGTAACCTAAATTTCAATGAAATTATCTATTACAAGCTTCTTTTCCTCAGTATGTCAGTATAACCATTCTGCCCTACTTTATTCTACTATGTATTGTAATAGTCGCGCCTCTAATAAAGTATATAATCGTTTTTAAATAAAATAATTAATGGCAAGGGATACTACACTTCATAAATAGTGTTAGATTCAATTACGAACCTGCCTGTCAAAATCAGGGCAAATTAAAAGAGTTTAATTTATTACCACAAATAAATGGTTTATTGCTCATTCTATATTTTATCTATCCGCAATGAATTCGGGCTTAGCTCCATAAAACATGAGACAAACTTGGTTCACGGTGTACGTTCATAAAATTTAGAAAAACTTTCTATGACAACTAACTCGTTGTAGGACAAATACTCTTAAATATTTCGTGCAAATGCACAATTTCCATTTGACGTATAGATAAGCTTTAAATTTGACTTAGTAACAAAATGATCTGTGATCGCAAGAAACAGCGTAAATTGAATTTTAAAAACACCAAGATGGCAAGAAAGCGTCAGGTAAATATTAATACTGTGACGTAGCAACTGATAAGCTCGTTTTGTTTTTAGTGAGACGTAGAAACCCACGAGCGATCGTTTTTTGTTCTACATCCAGCCAAAAATGAAAAATGCTGCTCCCCTCCACCTTATACACAGTCTAATCTTGACGAACCCCACGAATTCTGGGGCTGCAGCAAAGGGTTTCTGTGGAATGCTACCTTAATCGGAAACCTCTCGGACGCTGGATACACTCCCCAATGACGCCATGGGAATAATGCACCTGGGAATGGCTTGTTGATTGGAATTTCTACACGTACGGGCTCCTCAAGGTCCTCCCTACACATAGCAGGCACTATTCTTGCTGGGAGATATTGCTTACTTCTGGAATTGGACCCTCGAAGTTACTCGCACTTGGATGATTCTTACTGTTGGCTAATCTGCTTCACTTAGATCTCTTAGCACTTGGAAAACTATACCCACAGATGCCCTGTACACTGGTTAATAACGTTATATATTGTATTAAAAAGGAATTTTTATTTATAATTTTATGTGATAAATTGATGAGCTCAATCTGGCCCCAACATGATTTTTACAAGCTTGTTTAGTTCTTATTAACAAAAGACTGTCGCGTATATTAGCAACTAGATTTTCAATTTTTATAAAAGAAATTAGGATTGATAACATGTTTAACGTTATGGACTACAGTTTTGATGCTATGTCTTAGCCTTATTACTAAAATTGTATTTTTCTTGGAATAAGTGTCACTACACTTTGCTCTGCTTCGATATCACTTCTGTTTATAATGCACTGATACACTTGGAGTTCATTTAGCATCTCACTAATTGTAGTTCGGTCGGTTGCCTTCCATTTCTCATATCTCTATTGCAATCATTATTTTCCTAGCACTGTTTCGTTTACCTTTCAGCTAATTTGCCGTTTCCTGGCTTATACACTTTTAATACAGAACGCTCATATTTTGTCTGTACTTAAGAATTCATTCTGTATTACTTTATTTACATTATGTCTGACATTAATAAGCTGAAATCCGCCAGTTATAAATAATAATAATTTTAATAATAATTTATTTTAGTTTCCACAGATACAGACATACTGATAAATTACAGTGCAAAGAAAAGATTTAACAGGTATAAGAGAAAATAAAAATCATCAAAGAAAATAAATAAAATAAATATACATCTTCAAAGAAAATAAATATATACTAACAAAGAAAATAAATATATACCATCAAATAAAATATAATCATTAAAAGAACGCAATAGTACTCGATGTGGAAACCCCAGGACCCAAATCAGTTGTTACTGTTCTTCCATTGGGCCCTTACACAAAATACTAATTATATAAAAAGAAATCGCAGACAAAACAAAAAAAGAAGAAAATTTAAAAACGTAAATAAAATAAATAACTGATTAAATAATGAAACATTAAATAATTAAATAAAATTAAATAAAGGCATCATTGCCCCTCTCCAGCGAAATATCAGTTCTTTACATCGTATATGAATATACATAATTAATTTATTTGGCTATTTAGCAAAACCTGGCGAAATTTATTTTTGAAAGATGTTAGTGATACAGTTTTATCAAATTGCATTGGCCCTTCCGAACATTGATCATATCTGAAACTCTGAACGTAACCCTTCTGTAACCTGCTTTATTTCATACTAACATCTATCCCTCAAATTATTAGTTACTGCTGCTCACATCGAGTGCACTTATTAATGTAAAGTACTGATTATCTTGCAATAAATAAAATATTTAATACTGTGCTCATGTTGCCCTTATTCGTTTAGTTAATTAAGCAATCAGAATTGCTGTGGGCAGTAAACCAGTACAGTATATTGCTGGTTACATGGCCGCATGCTCAGAGTAATGGTCATTCCCAAAGCCAGCCCGATCGGCATTCGGATGGGTGTCCGACACTGTAGTGGTAGAACAGTAACATCGCAGTCGGCTGTGTATCGCAAAGCATGTTAAGTTACGCCAGAGGTGTTAGCGCAATCTGAAAACTCTTAACACCAGGCTTCATACCTTTTAATTTATTAATTGCAAAAACGCATTTTATAACAAGCTCGATTAATTAACAATAATATTAATGTTTAGTTACTCGATTTTAATGTTTAACAACTCGAATTTCGGTCATACATCATACCATTAATTAGAATAACTAAACTACTTCCGATTTCAATCACGCTCCACCTGTAATATTTCGATCTTTCTCACAAAATCCCGAAACACTCGCCACCATTCTGTCACAATCACGGCGACGTCCTTCAGATCCTTGGCTACCTCAGCCCCGCTGCCCGCTGCCTCTCGGCTAGACCTCTGTACTCTCTAATTTAACAGCACGTGTGTGTCCGAGCCCTCGCCGTAGTCACATGCGTCGTCATCGGCCCTACCGATACGCACCAGGTAGAAGCGGAAGCCTCCGTAGCCAGCCCAGCAGCTAGCGTAAATTTGCTCCTGACGGTCGCCGTTCTCCACCTCGCGTCTCATAGCGCCTTGGTCGCGTCACGCGCCCTGTGCTTTACCAGGGGCTTGGGTGCGTTATCGAACCTAATATAGCCGTCGCCGCTGCATACGAATGGAAATTGAATTCTTCCGAAAAGCGCTATCGCCACTTGCCACACTTCTGCTTGTACCACCGTGTGTTTGCAGATCTGCTTGCTATATATACTCGAGCACTAGCTCTCACAGAAGTATGGAGCTTCAGTTAGTCATCCTGGCGGATCAACTTTGTAACTCTCACTCCTGGTTGAAGGCAAATGAGGCCGGTGCCCTGCCGTCCTCCTTACGCGAACCGTCTGTGTAGAATCATGCCTTCTTCTGCAACGCGGAAAGTAAATCATCCAACTCTGCTAGGTGCATCAACGCCAACTCCTTCGCCAGTCATTCTACATTCTTCCTCCTAGCCCTAAGCACTCGAGGATCAGGCTTTCTACAACAAGCCAAACGATATTATTACAATACCATGTACATCATGGTTATTGGTAGTGTTGTTGAAAAATAAAGCATGCTTAAACAAACTCTGACTTGTTGCAGTTAAGAAAGTATTTGGCAATATGATTAGGTAATTATATTTGCAGAAACCTTCCACCGTGTTACTTGGATGTCAGAGGCCAAGAGCAGAGATGACAATAATTCAACATTCCTAGATTATCGGTTAAGTTTTCCATAAATCAACTTTAATTGTGTGCGTTTTTAAAAGTCCTCTACGTATTATTTTCAGTAATTTTCAGCATTTTTAACAATTAACAACAATATTTAACATATTTTTAAAAACTGTTTAGTAAGTTTGTAGTAAATTTACAACAATTTTTAGTAAATTTTAAGCTGGTTTACAGTAGTACAGTTTCATCAAATCGGCATGACCAAATTTACAATAATCATGATGCTGCGAAGAATTTCGACATATGGGACTGCTCCACTGTCTGGCAAACAAACAGGTAAGAGACTACTAAATTCGGAAGGAACAAGATAATGGGCAGCACCGTATAAAATGGGCTTACGACCGTTGGACCGCTATCACTTTATCGACAATCGCGTCAGCAATTACTGTGGTTGTTCACATAACATTTTTCTAACTCAATACGTTTCAATATAAGTCAATTTGTTAATTACTTAGTTATTTTATTTATTTATCGGTAAGTGCAGCAACATGCTAAAAGTGCGTAGAAAATGTTTAACAATTTGCATCTTTGCAAATTGTAATTAATATATAGCAGTAAAATTTTAGTAAATAAATATTTGATAATAAACAACACTAATACTGCTCCGTTTTGAAACTCGGCAACCCTAGTAATATTAATTTTCGAATTTCTAGCACTCTCAGCTAGATTAAAACGCTTTTTTGTGGAGTTGAAGAAATAGTTCTATTTAAAAATTGCCCCTATTTGCCAATATTTCCATAAAGAACAAATTCAGAACAAATATTAAACAGGTATTTATTACGAAAAATTATGTTGTTCAGAAAATTTTGAGAAACAATTCTCAAACAATTTTTAAATTAGTTCTGTTGCATGTTAAGTTGAACTATTCTTGACTGGTTTCGATGTATTCAAATCATTATCGAATTCAACATATTCAATAACCACCTTTTTTTTAAATTAGAAAAATTAAAAAATGGTCTTTCTTTTCTTCTTCTTCAATAATTGGTGCGCATACGCGTAGCTAAGTGTTTTGCGACTGCTGTAATATTTTTACACAACAATTACTTGTTCGTAGAGCTTCTTAAAAATCGATCAAAAAAAATAAGGCGAAGTCATTGTCAATCACTTTCACTAAATGTGACGGCAATGTCCCCAACTTAGTGCAATATCACAATCAGATAGCGTGAGGTATCTATAGACATGCAGCTGGATAAAGGACTCACGTGCATAACTCGTGTCCGGAAGAAACGGAAAGCTAATCGTTAAGTAGAGCAGGTGATGGTAAAAACTAAATTCTTATTAGATAAAGAACTGATAAATCACAAATAGTTATTTATGGTATAAGTGTGTTGCGTTACAAATAATCCACGAGAGAAAAGTTGGGAGAGGTCAATTCTCCAGTGAATAATTTGTAATAACACAAATTGCCATATAAAATTTTATCCAACAACTCAATAAATAAACATAAATTTTGTAATGACCGCAGTGAAAAGTGATAGTGACAAATTGGAAAGTACGGAGAGATAAAATAAATTTATAATTAGAGTCGCCTGTGATTCGTGTTATACGTTTGGCAGTACTGAAGTGTATTGTCAGTCAGTCTATGTCGAATTTAAGGTTACTATGTTAGGTGGTTGTTATTTGACACAGACTGATGCAAATTTTAACCTGCAAATCTCTTGACAGTGCTACCAACAATACAGTAGTGAGTGACCTGGTTTTTATCTCACTAGTGGGTTATGGTTTAACTCGCTAGTAAGTTATGGGACACTTTAGAGGTCTAGAATCGATTTAGTAATAGCCTTATAATTAGGAGGTATTGGATAAATAGTAGTTTGTATACCAAGGCACTGAACTACATCTTATTAAAAACAAAGATAGAAGATAATGCGGAAAGTTGTAGTGAGGGTTATAATTTTAGTTTCGAGAAACCGCTGAATTGAAATACAACTTCCAGTACTGATTTAATGATCAGAAGGGACTTCTTTTCAAAGGTCTAAAAGCATTACATATAATAGATATAGAAACAGAAGAATTGATAATATATAGATTTTTATGATATGCAATCTTCAATATAAAAAGAAAGAAATATAGATGTTATGTATAAGGTATAATTTTGCATTTCTGTCATACAGAAACCTTGACCTTCTTTAACCAGAACAGGGTATTCTATACATCATTAGCTATTTCAGTAGAGGATAACAGACTCAGTGCAAGAATAACACATCTTTTCACAAGTTAGGTAATAGCTATTTAAGGATTTATTTTTGCATCACTATCCTTTGCGTTTAAATATTTAAGCAGTTTTTTTCTCTTTAAACGAGAGTGATCCTAATTTTCAAAATTTGAACGCCTATCTGTAACTATTTCAATTCAGAATTACACTATGAGCAGAAACATATCTCATTTGTCATCTTCTGATAAGGTAACTCATTTTTTCGTATCTTGAGTGTCATCAACCATTAACAAAGTGGTTCAACTTGCAAGTAAGTGTTAAGCAAATATCAGCATTATTGCCATAAAATAATTAATTTAATAATTATTTTTCTCAACTAACAGTTCTGCTATCTTAGGATAATGTTTGCCTACGTAATTATTTATGAACTGAAAAAACTGCTGACGGTTATGGATTACCGTTCTTTTGATCTTGAAGGTTATTTTTCATTCTGTTATTTAAAATGAAAAGGTTAGTCAACTGATACAAATGCGGGTATAATAAGCAGTAAATTGATTTAACATTTTTTTAGTATATTAACGTCTCATTAAAGGCTAAAGGCTAAATAAAGGCTGGAAATTGAAGCATTTTTTCATGATAACACGTACTTTTTTACTCAGTTACATCAACCCAAGAACGCTCAAGACATAGCCATAACCGCATAACTACATATAATAGTAGATAAACCACTATAAAATTGTCCAGAAATTAACGTCTCGTTAAAGGCTGAAAATGAAGCAGTTTTTCATCTGAAAACATTTTTTTATTCAGTAGCATTGCCCCAAAAATACGTAGGTCAGTCAGTAAATGCATGTATAATAAGGAATAAACTGTTTTAAAGTTGTTTTTATATATTGCCGTCTCATTAAAGGCTAAGTAAAGGCTGAAAATTGAAGCATTTGTTGATGTTAGCACGTACTTTTTTACTCAGTTACATCAACCCAAGAGCGCTCAAGACATAGCAGTAATAGCGCAACTGCATCTAATAGTAGATAAAAAATATAAAATTGTCCCGAAATTAATGTCTCCTTAAAGGTTGCAAATGGAGCAATTTTTCATTTGCAAACTTATTTTTATTCAGTTCCATGGCCCCAAGAATATGTAGGTTAGTCAACTGATACAAATGTGTGTATAATAAGGAGTAAATTGATTTAAAATTTTTAGTGTATTAACGTCTCATTAAAGGCTAAATAAAGGCTGGTAATTGAAGCATTTTTTCATGTTAACATGTACTTTTTTACTCAGTTACATCACCCCAAGGACGCTCAAGACATAGCCATAACATCACAACTGCATTTAATAGTAGATAAACCACTATAAAAATTGTCCAGAAATTAAGGTCTCGCTAAAGGCTGCAAATGAAGCAGTTTTTCATCTAAAAACTTATTTTTTATTCAGTTCCATTGCCCCAAGAATACGTAGGTCAGTCAACTGATACAAATGCGTGTATAATAAGGAATAAACTGTTTTAAAGCTGTTAGTATATTACCGTCTCATTAAAGGCCATATAAAGGCTGAAAATTGAAGATTTTTTTTATGTTAACACGTACTTTTTTACTCAGTTATATCATTGAATAATTACACTTAAGTGTAATTAATCAATGGTTATATCAACCCAAGAACGCTCAAGACATAGCCATAACCGCATAACTACATCTAATAGTAGATAAACCATATAAAATTGTCCAGAAATTAACGTCTCGTTAAAGGCTGAAAATGAAGCAGTTTTTCATCTGAAAACTTATTTTTTATTCAGTTCCATTGTCCCAAGAATACGTAGGTCAGTCAGCAAATGTGTGTATAATAAGGAATAAACTGTTTTAAAGTTGTTAGTATATTACCGTCTCATTAAAGGCTAAATAAAGGCTGAAAATTGAAGCATTTTTTGATGTCAACACGTACTTTTTTACTCAGTTACATCAACCCAACAACGCTCAAGACGTAGCAGTAATAGCGCAACTGCATCTAATATTAGATAAACCAATATAAAATTGTACAGAAATTAACGTCTCGTTAAAGGTTGCAAATGGAGCAGTTTTTCATATGAAAACTTAGTTTTTATTCAGTTCCATCGCCCCAAGAATAAGTCTGTTAGTCAACTGATACAAATGCATGTATTATAAGGAGTAAATTAATTTAAAATTTTTAGTATATTAACGTCTCATTAAAGGCTAAATAAAGGCTGGAAATTGAAGCATTTTTTCATGTTAACAGGTACTTTTTTACTCATTTACATCAACCCAAGAGCGCTCAAAACATAGCCATAACAGCATAACTGCATCTAATAGTAGATAAACCACTATAAAATTGTCCAGAAATTAATATCTCGCTAAAGGCTGCAAATGAAGCAGTTTTTCATCTAAAAACTTATTTTTTATTCAGTTCCATTGCCCCAAGAATACGTAGGTCAGTCAACTGATACAAATGAGTGTGTAATAAGGAATAAACTGTTTTAAAGTTGTTAGTATATTACCGTCTCACTAAAGGCTAAATAAAGGCTGAAAATTGAAAAATTTTTTGATGTTAACACGTACTTTTTTACTCAGTTACATCAATCCAAGAACGCTAAATACATAGTAGTAATAGCGCAACTGCATGTAATAGTAGATAAACCAATATAAAATTGTCCAGAAAATAACGCCTCTTTAAAGGTTGCAAATGGAGCAGTTCTTCATCTGCAAACTTATTTTTTATTCAGTTCCATCGCCCCAAGAATATGTAGGTTAGTCAACTGATACAAATGCGTGTATAATAAGGAGTAAATTGATTTAAAATTTTTAGTATATTAACGTCTCATTAAAGGCTAAATAAAGGCTGGAAAGTGAAGCATTTTTTCATGTTAACACGTACTTTTTTACTCAGTTACATCAACCCAAGAACGCTCAAGACATAGCAGTAATAGCGCAACTGCATCTAATAGTAGATAAACCATTATAAAATTGTCCAGAAATTAACGTCTCGTTAAAGGTTGCAAATGAAGCAGTTTTTCATTTGCAAACTTATTTTTTATTCAGTTCCATCGCCCCAAGAATATGTAGGTTAGTCAACTGTAACAAATGCGTGTATAATAAGGAGTAAATTGATTTAAAATTTTTAGTGTATTAACGTCTCATTAAAGGCTAAATAAAGGCTGGAAATTGAAGCATTTTTTCATGTTATCACGTACTTTTTTACTCATTTACATCAACCCAAGAACGCTCAAGACATAGCCATAACAGCATAACTGCATCTAATAGTAGATAAACCACTATACAATTTTCCAGAAATTAAGGTCTCGTTAAAGGCTGCAAATGAAGCAGTTTTTCATCTAAAAACTTTTTTTTTTATTCAGTTCCATTGCCCCAAGAATACGTAGGTCAGTCAACTGATACAAATGCGTGTATAATAAGGAATAAACTGTTTTAAAGTTGTTAGTATATTACCGTCTCATTAAAGGCTAAATAAAGGTTGAAAATTGAAAATTTTTTTGTTGTTAACACGTACCTTTTTATTCAGTTACATCAACCCAAGAACTGCATCTAATAGTAGATAAACCAATATAAAATTGTCCAGAAATTAACGTCTCGTTAAAGGTTGCAAATGGAGCAGTTTTTCATCTAAAAACTTATTTTTTATTCAGTTCCATCACCCCAAGAATATGTAGGTTAGTCAACTGATACAAATGCGTGTATAATAAGGAGTAAACTGTTTTAAAGTTGTTAGTATATTACCGTCTCATTAAAGGCTAAATAAAGGTTGAAAATTGAAAATTTTTTTTGTTGTTAACACGTACCTTTTTACTCAGTTACATCAACCCAAGAACTGCATCTAATAGTAGATAAACCAATATAAAATTGTCCAGAAATTAACTTCTCGTTAAAGGTTGCAAATGGAGCAGTTTTTCATCTAAAAACTTATTTTTTATTCAGTTCCATTGCCCCAAGAATACGTAGGTCAGTCAACTGATACAAATGCGTGTATAATAAGGAATAAACTGTTTTAAAGTTGTTAGTATATTACCGTCTCATTAAAGGCTAAATAAAGGTTGAAAATTGAAAATTTTTTTGTTGTTAACACGTACCTTTTTACTCAGTTACATCAACCCAAGAACTGCATCTAATAGTAGATAAACCAATATAAAATTGTCCAGAAATTAACATCTCGTTAAAGGCTGCAAATGAAGCAGTTTTTTATCTGAAAACTTATTTTTTATTCAGTTCCATTGCCCCGAGAATATGTAGGTCAGTCAACTGATACAAATGCGTGTATAATAAGGAATAAACTGTTTTAAAGTTGTTAGTATATTACCGTCTCAATAAAGGCTAAATAAAGACTGAAAATTGAAGCTTTTTTTGATGTTAACACGTACCTACTTTTTTACTCAGTTACATCAACCCAAGAACGTCCAAGACGTAGCAGTAATAGCGCAACTGCATCTAATAGTAGATAAACCAATATAAAATTGTCCAGAAATTAACGTCTCGGTAAAGGCTGCAAATGAAACAGTTTTTGATCTGTATACTTTTTTTATTCACTTCCATCACCCTAAGAGTACGGAGAACATAGTAGAACTGACAAAAATGCGTATAATAATGAGTAAACTGATTTAAAATTGTCTGAATATTAATGTCTCATTAAAGGCTATAGTGACACTTATTACACTATTAAGGCATTTTCTGATGTCAACAGGTATTTATCACAGTTACATCAACTCAAGAGGTAATTTTCAGACGATAACGATATCCAATGGTTTATGTACTATTAGATGCATTTGTGCCAGCTCTGATGTGTCCTAAGTGCTCTAGGGGTGGTGTATCCGAATAAAATTAAGTTAAACCGCAAACAATGTTCTAATCCGTACCATTTAATTAGTCTCGAATTTGTAGTATAGTAGCTAAAGTAATAAATAATTTTATTTTCGTATGCAGTCCTGCTGAATTGATCTAAATTTAGCAGAACCATTATTTTTGAAAAACTAGGAGATGTAGGTACATTTTTATTTTGGGTATTTAATTGGCCTATAAGTAGCCTTTAATTATCTGTTCGTCTTTTCAGCTTTATCGAAAGTAACACCTTGTGTCCCATTTAATTCCAATGCTTTAGGCGGCTTCAGTTCAGCCGAGAAGTATTAACCACATACATATTCGATACGTCAGAAAATGCAAATTTGCCTGTAATGCCTAATTTATGAATTTTAACTTTTTGAATTGTAAATATTTCGTAGCGGGAACGCTCCAAAAACTCGTGTAGGGCTCAACTTCGCAATCTCTATGGCTCTACGCTACATGAAAGTGCGATGCTCCGACAGTTGGGTGAATACCCATCATAATCACGAAATTACAACCGCTTTTATACGAAAGTTCATTCACAACTACACGTGGTGCGGCTGCCGGCACGTGCAGACGGCTGCTCCCAAATTCAACCTTGACGCTCGCGCGAGGTCAGCGGCCAAATCGCCCGCAGAGGACCATGGCCATTACGGAATCCCAAAGCCTAGGCTGCACTTGCAATTGAATTCCTATTAATTAAATAATTAGGTTTGATGTTGAGGAACGTATAGGGTAGCGCCTGAAAGGTTTGGAAATTTATTTGTAACTTATATAAATATTGTTATTTTAAAATAGTTGCAAGGTTGCACACTTAGAAACTAAAATAACAAGGATACAGAACCTTCCATAAACTCAAGAAGTGGCGCAAAAAATCAGAGTCGGCTATAGTTTTCTAGATGGTACAAAACTTGATAAAAAGTTATTGAGAATGGAAATGTAGGCTAAAATATTAAACGGCAAGTGCTCATCTACTTGTTTCTTTTTTTGCATTTAGTACACACTTTCTGGACTAGTTTTACAGACTAGCTGGACTAGTATGGTATATAGTTTAAAAACTAGTGGCATGTCGCAATTTTTTTTCTATAGCTGTCATTAATCTTCATTTATGACGTTTTGTCAAATTTGGAAGTTGTACATTTTGAATATTTTAATACATGTTTATATAGTTTTTATTTAGTCCGAGGCAAATTTTAAGATGACCTCGCTATACAACGTCTACGTTCGTTTGTTTTGAACATTTAAAATGGGCAATATTTTCTTAAATAGCTAGCTGGTTGTAACTGCAATGGTTACATTGGTTTTTATCTTCATTAAAAATGCAGAATAGCAGACCTACAGACAGATGTTTTATACGATTTACTGTAGTTTATATCAGCTGCCAGTTTATACATTCCTACACATTGCTTTTTCTATGAATTTATGAGTAATATTATTCGAGCCTCCAAAATTTCTAGTACTAAATTTTTATTAAATTTACAGCAACTCATCATAGTTTTTCGAGTTTGCAGCGTTTTTTAAACAAAGTTGAGGATTTTAGTAAGTTTGCAGCAAAAATTTGGCAAATTTATAGCAAATTTTCAGTGAACTGGTAATAGCTCCACTAAATTTACAACGCTTTTGCAGGTTTTTTGCAAATTTTAAGCAAAATTTCTAGAATTTTTTTTAGAAAATATGCAGTCAATTATCAAAATGCTTTACAACAATTTCTGAATGAAAATGTTATCTAGTTTGTAGTAACTTGTCCTAAATCTGTAGCAAGTTTCTAGTACTTTCAAATGTGCTGTATATTTTCAGTAACTATTATTATTTTTAACTGCATATTTAGTAATGTCGAAATGAGTTTGAAATAACCTATAGTATATTTTCAACAAGTATGTATGTAGGTTTACATCCTATTTTCAATATTTTTTCTGTAAAAGTTCAGCAAATTTTTAACAATCTTCCAGTACATTTCGGTAAGCCTACTCTAAATATTTGGTAATTTTAGAGTAAGTTCAAAATAGTAGTTGTAATTTTTTAGCAGTTTTCTCTAAGACTATATCATATTTTCTTCAACCTTTCTGTAAAAATTCGGAAAATTTGCGTCAATTTTCCGAAAATGTTTAGCAAACTTATAGAAAATTTTTCAGTAAATTTGCAGTCAATATTTGATCATTTTAGAGTAACTTTAAAATACTCGTAACTTAGCAGTAGATTTTCAGCAGCTTTGCAGCAGTCTAGCATGTTTCAACCGTTTTTCTGTCGACGTTCAGAAAATAGGCTTAAAATTTACAGGAAATATATAGTAAACCTGCAGTGAATCTTCGGCTACGTTACCATACGTTTTCAGTAAGTCGAAATTGTTATTATATGAACAGTAAATTTCGGTAAATTTGCACTTTGCAGTAAATATTTTATTATTTTGAAATGAATTGAATAATTTAGCAGTAGATTTTCAGCAAGCTTACATCACATTTTCATCAATTTTTCTGTAACTTCTGTGGTTTTCAGCAAACCTTTAGCAAACTCGCAGTGAAATTAGTTTACCACACTTTTTTGATGAGTATGAAGTAAATATTTGGTAATCTTCGAGTAAATTTGAAATAGTTTTAATTCAGCTGAAAATGTGCAGCAATTTTGCAGCAGTTATGAGCAAGCTCAAATCATTATTCAACAATTTTTCTGTATGCCTTTCGAAAATTGCGCAAAATTTTCAGAGAATGTTTAGAAAATTTTCGGCTAGGCACGACGCGACGTCAGTGAATCTACAGCTTGTAACTCAGCAGTAATTTTCGATAACTTTGCAGCAGTCTTTAGCAAGCTTACATCATGCTTCAACAATTTTTCTGTTGACATTCAGCATTTTTCCATAAGAACTCCCAGAAATATTTAGTAATTTTTCAGCTAGGTTACTACACGTGTACAACTAAATTATTAGCAAGTCAGCAGTAAATTTTCAATAAATTCGTAGCCTATTTTTCAGTAAGTTAGCATTAAATATTTGGTAATTTTGGAATCAGTTAAATAACTTAGCAGTAGATTTTCAGCCAGTTTGTAGCGGCCTGCAGTAGTATACTTACATCGTATTATCAACAATTTATCTGTAAACTTGCATCAACCTACCGTCCAATTTTCAGAAAATCTTTAGGAAGCTTTCAGAAAATTTTCGTCCAGTTCATGACACTTTTGGAGTGAGTCTAGTCTAGAGAATAATTTCTAGCAAGTTAGAAGTAAATTTTCAACAAATGTTGAGCAAGCTTGCATTTTCGGCTAGCTTTCCATCCGTGTATAGCAATATCATTAATAACAAGCTTACATAATATTTTCAACGATTTTTCTGTAAAAATTCACCAAATTTGTGTCAAATATTCAGCACATATTTAGTAAGCTTGCACCAACATTTCTGCTAGATTACCACACATTTTCGGTAAACGCTCAGTAAAATCAGCAACTTTGAAGTACATTTTTGGTAAGTATGGAGTAAATATTTGGCGATTTTCGAGTAAATTTGAAATACTTGCGATTTAGCAGTAGATTTTCAGCAAGTCTATAGCAGTCTTCAGTAGTAAGCTTACATCATATTATCAACCATTGATCAGTAAGCGTGCAACTTGGCATCAAATTTTCAGCAAATCTTTAGGAAGCTTTCAGAAAATGATCGTCCAGTTTATGACACTTTTGCAATGAGTCTAGTCTAGAGCATATTTTCTAGCAAATTATCAGTAACTTTTTAGCAAAGGTTTAGTACAATGAATTTTCGGCTAGCTTACCATACGTCTATAGCAATATTTGCTAATGATATTACATCATATTTTCAACAAATTTTCTGTAAAAATTCACCAGCCGTCCTTACCAAGCTTACATGATATTACAACGACTTTTCTGTAGACGTTTAGAAAATTTGATTAAAATTTTCAGATTTTGTTTAGTAAATATTTAGTGAATTGTCGGTTAGGGTACCTCACGTCGTCAGTCAAGCTACAGCAAAATTGTTAGCAAGTTAACAGCAAATTTTCAACAAATATGGAGTAATGCAGTAAAAATTTGGGATTTTGAAACGAGTTAAATAAATTACCACTAGAATTTAAATTGTTTATAGCAGTCTTCAGCAATATTACATCATATTTTTTTTTGTAAACGTTCAACACATTTCAGTCAAATTTTTAGCAAGCTTAGAATGCATTTTCTTCTTGTCAACCACACGTTACAGTAAGTCTACAGCAAAATTTCTAAGATGTTAACCGTAAATTTTCAGCAAATATACAGTATTCTTTCTATTAATGTGCAGTAAATATTTGGTAATTCTGAAGTGAGATAAAAGCAACTGATCAGCAAATTTTCAGCAAGTGTGCAGCAAGGCTTAAACAAGCTTATATCATATTTTCAATAATTTTTATATAAACTTTAAAATTATGATATGTTTTTCGGACTTTTTCCACTGTCTAGGGTGTAAATCACACGTTTCGGGAGTTTTGATCTACTCCCGTCTTCAGGTGTTCCTGGTTAGTCCTGAGAAGGACTGATATTGTACGTTTTTCAACGTAATTTGTGCCTTCCCCGGGGTTTGAACCCGGGACCGCTGATCGCTGTGATTACTACTCTGCCACTCTAACCACTAGGCCACCAGGGCGCAGGAGGCTCAAATTTACGTTGAAAAACATACAATATCAGTCCTTCTCAAGACTAACCAGGAACACCTGAAGACAGGAGTAGATCAAAACTCCCGAAACGTTGTGTGATTTACACCCTAGAAAGTGGAAAAAGTATCATAATAGACCACTGCCAAAAAATGACATTCAGAGAACAATTATTAAATTGTCTATAAGCTTTTGGTTTAGCTTACCACATGTTTTCAATGAATCTACAGTAAATTGGTTAGCAAGTCAGCATCAAATTTTCAGTAAATGTGAAGTTTACTTTTTAGTAAGTTTGCCGTAAATATTTGGAATTTTTGGAGCGAGTTAAATAACTTAGCAGTAGAAGTTTAGGAAGTGTGTAACAGGCTTCATCAGCAAGCTTACATCGTATTATCAACAATTTTTCTATAAAAACTTCAGAAAATGACGTAAAATTTTCAGCAAATGTTTAACAAGCTTGCAGACATTTTTCTGATAATTTACCACACGTTTTCGATGAGCGCACAGTAAAATTTGTAGCAAGTTAGTAGTAATTTTTTAACAAATTTGCAATGCGTTTTCGGTAAGTTTGGAGTAAATATTTAGTAATTTTAGAGTAAACTTGAACAAGTTTGCAGCAATCTTTAGCAAGCTTACATCATACTTCAAGCATTTTTCTGTTGACGTTCAGACAATTTACATACAATTTTCGGGAAATATTTAGTAATTTGCAGTAGATTTTCGGCTACGTAATCACAGTCAGCAGTCAGCAGTACATTTAAATAAATGTGCAGTCTATTTTTCAGTAAGTTTGTAGTAAATATTTGGTAATTTAGGAGTCAGTTAAGTAAGTTATTCGTAGTAGGCCTTCAGCAAGTTGATAGCAGTCTTTAGTAAGCTTACATCGTATTATCAACAATTTATCGGTAAACGTGCAGCAACTTGGCGTCAGTTTTTCAGAAAATTGTCGTCCAGTTTATAGCACTTTTGCAATGAGTCTAGTCTAGAGCATATTTTCTAGCAAATTAGTAGTAAATTTTCAGCAAATGTTTAGTAAGCTTACAATGAATTTTCGGCTAGCTTGCCAAACGTCTATATCAATATTTTTGATGATATTGCATCATATTTTCAACAAATTTTCTGTAAAATATCACCTAATTTGTGTCAAATTTTGAGCACATATTTAGTAAGCTTGCATCAAACTTTCCGCTAGATTGCCACACATTTTTGGTGAACGCTCAGTAAAATCAGCAAGTTTGAGTACGTTTTTAACAAATTTTACATTTACGGTAAGTACCTATGGAGTAAATGTTTGGCAATTTTCGAGTAAATTTGAAATACTTGCGATTTAGCAGTAGATTTTCAGCAAGTCTGTAGCAGTCTTCCGTAGTAAGCTTACATCGTATTATAAACAATTTATCTGTAAACGTGCATCAACCTACCGTCAAATTTTCAGAAAATCCTTAGGCAGCTTTCAGAAAATAATTGTCATCCAGTTTATGACACTTTTGCAGTGAATCTTATCTAGAGCATAATTTCTAGCAAGGTAGCAGTAAATTTTCAGCAAATGTTGAGCTTGCAATAAATTTTCGGCTAGGTTACCATACGTCTAAAGCAATATTTGCCAATGATATTACATCATATTTTCAACAATTCTTCTGTAAAAGTTCACCAAATTTGTGTCAAATTTTCAGCACATATTTAGTAAGCTTGCAGAAAACTTTGCGCTAGTTTGCACCACATTTTTGGTGAACGCTCAATAAAATTAGCAAGTTTTCAGTAAATATTTAGTAAATTTTACACATCCGGTAAGTATGGAGTAAATATTTGGCGATTTTCGAGTAAAATTGAAATACTCACCAACAGATCGGAGCAACTTTGCAGCTGTCCTTAGCAAGCTTACATGATATTTCAACGACTTTTCTGTAGACGTTTAGAATATTTGATCACCATTTTCAGATTTGGTTTAGTAAATGTTTAGTGAATTTTCAGTTAGGGTCGTCAGTGAATCTACAGCGAAATCGTTAGCAAGTTAACAGCAAATTTTCAATAAATATGGTGTCGATTCGTCGGTAAGTTTGCAGTAAATATTTAGTAATTTTAGAATAAACTTGAAATACTTGTAATTTATCAGTAGATTTTCAGCAAGTTTGCAGTAATATTTAGCAGGCTTACATCATACTTCAAGGATTTTTCTGTCGAAGTTCAGAAAATTTACATGCAATTTTCGGGAAATATTTAGTAATTTGCAGTACATTTTCGGATACGTAATCACACGTTTTCAATGAGTCTACAGCAGAATTGTTAGCAAGTTAGCAGTAAATTTTCAATAAATGTGCAGTCTATTTTTCAGTAAGTTTGTAGTAAATCTTTGGTAATTTTGGAGTCAGTTAAATAACTTAGCAGTAGACTTTCAGCAAGTTTATAAGAATCTTTAGCAAGCTTACATCGTATTTTCAACAATGTATCTGTAAACGTGCGTCAAATTTAAAGCAAATACGTCACTTTTGAAGTGTCTAGTCTAGAGCGTAACTTCTAGCAAGTTAGCAGTAGTAAGTTTTCAACAAATGTTTAGCGAGATTGCAATGGATATTCGGCTACCTTACCACACGTATACAGCAATATAATTTTTCTTTGAAAATTCAGCAAATTTGCTTCAAATTTACAGCAAATATGTAGCAAGCGTGCAGAAAATTGGTAACATTTTTAGTAAGTTGGTAGTAAATTTTTAACAAATTTGCAGTACTTTTTCGCTAAGTTTAGAGTAAATATTTGGTAATTTTAGAGAAAATTTGAAATGCTTGTAACTTATCAGTAGATTTTCAGCAACAAAATTATTTACAATTTTTGAAAATATTGTAGGTGCCTATATATCAGCGGCTCAACTTTCTTCCGTGTACCAAGTCATTGTCAGTGTGACACTGGTGGCAGAATTATTACTTGTCATAGTATTAATCACTTGGCTTGACTACCAAGAAGTACTAATCTTGAAGATCGATAGGCCGCGCATTTTCCAATTTGAGTCAGCGAAAAGCCCACTGAATTGAAATTCAGACGGCGACCGTCCGCAGAGATTCGCACAATCGGCACACCTGCTGTAGGTGAGGAAGTGCAGTTAATTTGCACCCACGTGGGGGCCCGGCACCTTCGTTTGCCAATTATAACCGAGGATGCGCTTGAAATAGTTTCGGTCTGCAGGAGCCCGGAAGGTCGCCCGATTTTTTTAGCGGCCGCTCACCCTGCTCGGTTTCATTGGACTTCCTCAAATTTGACGCAACTTTTCGGAGCCTTGGCGACACGACCGACTAATTCGGGGCACTAATTTGCCTAATCAATTGCTCCACCTACGACAAAGGGATCAGCCAAGCTGTCCTCTCCAGGAGGACGACGCCACGGCCTGAATGGGTTCAATTCGCCCTGATATTTCATGGCCACGCTTTGTTGGCTTAATGAGTTAAGAATGCTCCGCGGTTTACAATGGAAAATCACTAGTTGTAAAGGCCTTGTCTGTTGGTCTCGCAATTGACAGGGTTTTGTGTAGGATAACGCATTTTTAATTAAGTTTTTTAAAACTTTTGTACAGGGTGCCCCATTTTCGATGGCATTATACAAGAATGGTGTTATGAGAATAAGAAATAAATTGTTTACCGATGAACTGGATTATTGTTAAAATCTCAAATTTCGAAATTTCCATTTCACATCACAGCTCATTTGTTCTTCAAATACATATCAGACAGAAGTCGTAGTTGCTTCGCACATTCAAAAAGAATTTTTGAACCCTTCAACTGTATAATTTTACTATAATTAACTTTGGCAATATTGAAACGATAACAATTACAAAACAGCAAAGAGGCAAATGGTTCAAACACTAAAAGTATCGTGAACACTTTTATACTTTTCATTTCTTTGATAAACTTTTCTACTCATTTTTCAAAATGCTGAATATTTGCTAAAATATTATTGTCCCGGCATTTGCAATTCTTAGATGGCCGTAAGGCCCTGACAAACTCCACCGTCTCGGCGATTTAGGGTCGTGAGTTAGATTAACATAATAGTTCTTGATAGTATTAAACATATAACTGCTAGTTGCCGTGCAGCGACAACACCAAATTCAATTAAAACCCTCACTCATATTTTTGTGATATAAGAAAATAACACAAGATTCGTTAGATTCAAGACGAACCCGGAATTTCAATTGTTATATATTTATTATTACAAAAAAAAAATAAACAAATAGTATACGGGTATGATGCAAGAAAAACAAAGGATTCGACTAAATAGAAGCGCTCGGAATCGATCCAGGAAGTTTATAAAACCCTAGTTGAAGTGAGCACCAGCTGGCGCTAAAAAACTACTTAATGACACGATTTCGCAGTCGTTGAAAAGGTCATCCCAAAACATGACACATTTATAACAATAAGATCATGTTTATAGCATTAAAAACCAGGATCTTTTCACAATCGCCGCATAGGTGCAAATATCAGTAAAATACAAAGTGCAGCATAAATTCAGAAAATAGACAAATCAAATAAAATTAGTAAACAACTGACGGTTGATTACTAGCTACCCAAATTATAATTCATTTTAAATTTACAATAAGTAGCCTCCATTGCAGTTATGGTACTCAAAAAGTGGAATATAAAAAGAACTTTGACATTTACTTGTCGATAATTTGCGTTAAGAGAACAAATCCGTGTCACCAGGTGCTATGGTTTTTCTCCAGTGCGCGACGCGCGGTTCAACAGGCGGTGTCCCTCAATGGCAACGTGAAAAACGGGAAAGGAGAGAAAACCTTGGATTTGCGGATGGCTTGCAGATGGCTTTACCTCCAAAATAGTATACAAAGTTAAGACATTTTCAAAAGTGGGAACCGGAAAAACCGTCAATTTCTGACTTTCTTCTCCTTCTTCCTCTTATATTAGGCCATGGCCGGTTTAATCCACAAAGTTGTGGTTCTATGAGCCCTGTTTGCTAGTAAGCCGAGTAGATAGCTAGCCCTGTCAGACGAAATTGGGGAAAAGTTGTCTAATTAGGGGTTAACGACTGCCACAGGTGCTAGCGTGGTACCAGGGAAGCATGCGGTATTTAAAATTCCTGTGTCAGTACCGGGAATCAAACTGTCTGGCCGCCTGGGATTCAAGCATATTGCTTACTCGGCAATGTGCAAAATTTTCAAAAATGGAATGTCAATTGCTAATCCCAAAAACTACAAAAAACCACCTAGACAACCTGATGCACACAATGGCATTTGAAGTTTTCAAGGGTGTTGTAAACGCGAATAGGGAAGAAAATCATTTAACGATCGTTACAGTATCTTCTTTTATTCTCTACTTCTCTGTATTATTTAGTTTATTTTTCCAATTGTTTTATAAAGCCAACAACTCATCATTAAATGATTTTTTGTTAATTATGTAGAATGTAACATGGATGGCACCGCCCAAACTAAATTTAAAATTAGCAAAGTGATCCGTCTTTATTAGGAAAGTAATAATCTCTGCACTGCACACATCTGTTCTATAACGCTGCTTAACCGGAATCGCACGTGATGCAACACACGACAGGAGGACAGAGATATGTAAATCAAGATCTTCTATAAAAAATAGTACTTAAAACAGTTTTGGATTATGTGTTAAACATATTTCAAATTGTTCTTCGTCTAATTCTGAACGATTTATGTCTTTTTGAAATAGTTATTTGTTAATCTGAATGTTCCTTGAAAATGTTCTGTGTCTTCTTAGTTATGGGCAACTTGGCTTCTTACTATATTTGGAACCATAATTGGTGAACCATCTTCCTAAGCACAAGAATAAAGACTAATTAAGGTGTTATCTTGGAGGGGTAACTAGGCCAGATGCGCGGAGCTTTATCAGAACAATAGCGCTGTTTCCATAGCTGCTGTCCACGAAGTTGATTTTGAAATACTGGAACTACCCTATTACTTGTTCTTGAAATTGCAGGCACATCGGCGAAGTACTAGATTTTAGGACAAAGAAGCTGAAGACTGTGGTTGATGCTTGGTTGAGAACCCAAAAGATGTTGAGTGAAGTCATCATCGTTGCGTCAGATTTGACCAATAAGGCAAAGAGGAAGACATTGTACAAAATAAACAGCAACCAATTACTGTCTCCGATATAGTCGTATGATGTACGATAGACTGGTGAACATATGCAAAAGAGACATTCAATAAATAGAAGATTCACAGGACGACCACGTAAGGGATGGGCGAACAGCTGGTTCTCCTCATTTGTAGAATAAAAACCTACCCAACAGGTTTTTCTTAGGGAAAGTATACGAAAGAGAAGAAGATATAGTTGTCTTTTCACTATTTTCTTATTACGTTTCTTAAATTTTTTCATTCCGATGTTTTCGTCTGCATTATTTTTAAGCTCTAACTACTATATTTACCATTTCGGGAATATTTTGAACTCTAAGATGTAATACAATCTTGACAAACATATTAGGCCTTAAGTCACGAGTTCCTTTTGGAGACCCAGGGTGCAGGTGCAACCAAGAGAATGTGTGCTGGATTGGAGGTGGCATCCAGAATCGGAGCAAAATTTTCCGGGCTCTTACAGTGGCGCGACTTATAGTTTATTGGTGAACCAATAATTAATTACAATTTGATAAGTTGCAATAATGCGATGCGAACCTGCGAGTACTGCTACGCGTACCCTTAATTAGCGAGATAGATGGTAGCTACTGCAGAATATTAATTGCATAGTCTTGGTAGTTTTCTTTGGCAATTACAGCAGATGATAGACGTTCTTGCTTGTGCTGGATGAATATATAATAAGGGGATGAATCCCTCGCAATGCATTCTGGTTCCGCCGAGGCATGTTGTTCCGCAGTGATGATGTGATTCCGCTGAAGCATGCTGTTCCGCAGTGATTTGCAGCCGAGAGTATTTACAGTAAGTGAAATACTGTCTAGGACCAGTAGTTTAGAGGAACCGAGCCTAAGTGCTGTCCTGTCTTAGATCAGTAGTTCAGGGAACCGAGCACTTACGGACTGTACGGGTTGTGACCGCATTTTAATTTTAATGTAACACACAAAACCCGTCTAACATTAGTTTTCTTTTAGATTAATCATTTATAACTCTTAAATTATACATTTCGATTCCAAGCTATGATATTTTTGCAACATACATATTGAAGACACAGAAAGGTTTTACATGTCCTAAATGTAAATAAAACCCCTTAGTATTTAAATTCGCAGCCTTCCTTTATTTTTTCTTATATCCATTTTCACTTCTCGACACCAATGCCATGGCAATCGCTGCCTCACCAAATTACCATAAACCACCGCGGCGATGTGTGAACTTCAGACCAGCGTTAATCGCGTTGTAGAAGCATAAATCAATTCGAGGGCGTACTTGATCGCCGCATAAATTTCACGTAAGGAAGTGCGTTAGAACGGCGATCGATCATTCAAATCAAAGTGCGTTGGTCGTAATCGGCCGTTGGAATGCACGCGCTCGTCTTCGCATGGTTTTAATCGGGATCATTCAATAATGCGAATAAATGATTCGAAGGCCGAGCGCACTTCGCATGCAGCAAATGCGCGTATGAATTCCCGGCACGTCCGTATTTTTTCTTTTGTGTCTAGTGCAAAGTGACCACGACTTTTACAGTGCAATGAAGGGCAATCAGAACTTCGCCCGGAGATTTGGGACCTTGAGTGCCGCTTCTGGAACGTCGCGAAGAAGAATTCGATTCTTTGTTTTTGCGCCGCGCCAGCCGCAACTCAGAAAGCGGCGTTCTTGTTGTCCTTTGGCCTTCACATACTGTCATTTTTCTAATGTCTATATTTACAATTGCTATTTTATAGAAAATAAAATAATAAATAATTATGTAAAATAAACAGAAGCGGTCCTAGGGTACCGACTTTCTCCCTTAACGATATATTGTCTACACGTACTCCTTAAAATTCTGCATAGAAAAAACAGTAAGGTTAAAATAAAACTATGTTCAAACTAAAAAAACTGAACGCTTGCTATGAATGGCAGAAATGAGGATTTCGATGCCTTTCTTCCATTCATATTGCTGTTCCATTGTCCATCTCTGAGATCCCTCGCACTTATTGCTTCAGTAACTCCTTTTGTCCTCGTTTTTAAGGCTTCCTCCGTTTATCGGTATTGTAGTATCCATTCCAATACTTCCTTTGGTAATCTTGTATTGGCTTTTCGTTATACATGTCGATGCTATATTAGCTCTGTCTCTTTACTTAGCGTTTCTTCTATTCCCATACGATCTTAAACTTCTCCATTCCTTATTCTCACTAAGCGGAATATTCTGAGCAGTCTGCTGAATGCATCCATCTGTATAGTAGGCTTGAGGTGCCTTTTCCTTGATCTTTTTTATCTGTTTCATGATGTCATTTGATATCCAATCTTTGTTGATAGAGCCTTTTTGTGCTTTCGTACCACAGATTGATTTCCTCTGTATCCTATAAATTATCACCAATTTCTAATCATGATGTTTGATAGATATATGGAAACAAAAATTTGGCTCTAACCAAGTAGCAATTGTATGGTATATGTTTCCCCATAGGGGGAGAAACAAAAGAACACGGTAACTGAATGTGTAAACCACGCCAGAGGCGAAACTCTTCTAACGATAGGAAGGAAAAAGGCGAAATTTAACGTCATGAGTCTTCGCTGTTGAGTGGAAGTGGGCGGAGTTTTGAAATGAGCGCTTTCCACAGAGAAGGTATAGGGTAATCTTCGTCTCGATTGATGTGTTGGATGTATTAATTTTTAACACAACCCTACGTGATCCGATTCAAGTTCAATCAGAGTTTTGCTGGCTCGGTGTATGCGTTCTGATATCAGTACAATATCAATACCAGTTTTTCTTCATCGACTGGGACGTTTATATTTATCCCAGGTTAGATGCTTCAGAATCTCTTCTAACCAGGGTTGGCATGTTTAAAACAAACATTTTGTCTGAATTGTTTGTCCTAAATTTAATGGAAAATCAAAATAAATCGATACTGTAGATAGTACATATGTATTATGCATATAAGAAAAATAACTGCAAAATCAAAAACAAAATAAATAAAAACACTGCTCTTCTACATCCTCAAGTGAAGAAATGTTTTTATTAAGAATTTCGAGTGAACTATCCACCAAGAAGAAAATAATCGTTTGATTCCAGCTGACAAAGCAACTGCAGTATGTAACTGTATCACTGAAAGTTACTTCATTAAGATTTCCCTTTGAAACGGGTCAATTCGTGCCACCTGTAGTTATTCAAATTATATCTTTTCATTATATAATAATTAGCAATGAAGCCTGACAGTAAGTGATCTTGTGTTTATGCACGAAGTTTAGTACTGTAGAGTGATATTTAATGTATATGCTGTCAATGACTATAAGGGCGTTGTGCCGCGAGTTCGTGAAACAATGCGCCGACCAGGCAGTTATCGCGCGGGAATAACCGGCCGATAAGTGAATCAACGCTGTACGCCTGCAAGAGGCATCATTCGCGCCCAAGTGGTTGAATAGCGCGGATTAAGAGATTCGCAACCAGACTGTTAACAAGTGCGGGTCGTCGCGAGTCCGCTGATCGAACTCGTGAATTGTCAGCAACACGAAGCGGGCTAATAACAGCCCTAAACAGCGCAACATATATTGTGTGGTAGTCGGCATTATTCGCCGTCGGCTCATCGTGCCTCTGAAAGAGACGCCAGCACCCAAAAGCAGCCAAATCCTGCCGCGGTTGCAGCCTTCGTCAGAAGACAGCTATCGTTGTGACATCATAGGAAAAGCATCTGCTTTAGTATACAGCTATAACACTTGGGAGCCCTCAAAAGCCAGGTTAGTTAATAGCCATAATCACCGTGCAAGCGAAATATTATTGCACCAGCTGGAGCCATTACCCTTGTGATTGTTAGCACGGGGAATTACCTGCTAATCGAGCGTCGCAGTTACGTCATCCCAACGTGCACGCACTATCTTCGAAGGCCGGTATCCGGTTACGAGCCTGTTCAAGAAGGGACAGCGTCGCGTTGAGTTTACTGGTGCACGCTATTTAACTTTCCGGCGATTAATGAACTTCTACGTATCTGTTTGAACCATTTTCATATATGTAGCGTGTTAGCGCTGTATTTTGCATGTACTTATATGTATTTTCTTGTGTGTATATTGGTTTGCAGATTATATTATATGTCTTCAATGTAAATTGTCGGGATTTTTATTGTCATTCATATTTACGTTGATGAGTACACATTTCAGGTGTCCACGAGTTGGCCTTAAACAATATTTGTTGGCCTCAAATAACATTAGCTTTCCATTAGCTGCACTGGGAATGAAAAAAGGAGTCTCATAGATACCGACTGAATCAGTTAGCGAACTCAGGGCAAATTAAAGTAGTAATTCAGTAAGTGTAGGTACGTAAAAGAGGGGCAGTGTTACACCTTAATCATCCACCATGAAACAAGTTTTACATTATGTATGACGAACGACTTCCGACACTGGAACGCGTCGTTATTGAGATTGGAAAACTTGCCCACTTTCATAAGAGGCTCCAGGAGGTAAGCAAAAGAACACTATAACTCAATATGTGAACCACGCCAGAGACGAAACTCTTCTAACGATCGGAAGGATAAAGGCAAAATGTATAGGCAAGTGTCGTCGCTGTTGAGTGAAGCTGGTGCACGGGGTTTAGAAATTAGCGCTTTCCATATGAAGGGAAAGAGATATTGTTTGTAAATCTCAATGGCCTTGCGAATATTTCTGCTAAAGATGAATAGGGATTTTGCAGATAATAGAAGTTTTATCGAAATTGATCTTATGGCCGGTATCGCGTTGGTGTTGGACAATAGCTAATGATGAAACGAGACCCGACCTGAGGTAAAGCTGGTGTTCAAAGATACGAGCTTTTACTGAACGCCCTGTTTCATCAATGTATACAGCATTACAGGAGCACCTTTAGATGATATGGTGTCTTATTTATCTTGGCGTTTTCAAGCACGCTACTAAACTCGCCATTTTTTGCTGCATTTGTTACATTAAAAATGTGATAAAAACATCGTGCGTCCAGCTACAAATGCAAACAGTACCGAACAGCAAGGGATTTTAGCATTTTGACTTGGTTTATGTAATCGAAGGCTTTTTCGTAATCAACATATATAGGGGTTACTGGTTTATTGTATTCAACACACTTCTCAGTCATGTTCTAATGCTTTGTTAAGTGTTTGTTGGTTCCAAATCCAACACGAAAACCGGATTGCTCTTGAGGTTGGCATAAAACATTTTATTATTATTATTATTCTGGTGAAAAGTGTTTCTGTGCATTAGTGTTATTAAAGTGTCATTCCAATAGTTACGACATTTAACTGAGTGTCTTCACCACTTTTTTCTGTGACTTCCATAAAAATTATTAGTTATTAATGGTTAGAAAGTCGATTTTATTTTTTGTGGTGCCTTAAAAACTTCACCATGCCATTTTTGGTGTTTTAAAGGTGTTTTCATATTGCACTAGAAAATCTAGATCAAGTTTCCTTTCTCGTTCCTCTGCCCAATACCATGGTATCCAATGGCAGATTCAAAATCGTCCTCTCGTCTATCAGTTTGGTTCTAACTAATAGAGTGAAACGTGTAAATTTTTTTTGCATTGTTTCAAGATTCACTCTCTCATAGAAATCCTCCACATCTTCGTCAGGACGATTGGACGAGGGCGCTTATTCTTGTACAACGTTGATTTTATACCTTTTATTTAGTTTCAATATTAGGCAGCGCACTCTAAGGGATATACTTTCAATAATATTTTTGGTGTGTCGTTTATGCACCACAAAGCCGACTCCCCTTATAGTTGAATCATCTTCGCCTTTTTAATAAAGGAGCTACAAAACATATTTCAATATGCCTTAAGTGATTGAGAATCGTCCTCTCTTCTACCAAGTTTGGTTTATATTATTAACCCTCTATCAGGGGCGGCGAGTTATACAGTTTCAATCGGGTGCCTTATACTACACATTTCGGAGGTTTTTAAAGAAATAAATAAAGAGTATATAAATCCACTTGTATTGATTTCTTTGTACCTTAAGCGCAACTCCGGTATATCTTCAGATCTTGTCTTTAAAAGCCTGAAATAATTAGAATTTTCATCGGCGTGGCCTCTAATGGCAAGACCCTCCGTTGCTAAATATTTTAAACTAGTAATAAACGCGAGCAAAGCAACTCTAGCTTGTTTCATTTGACTTTCTTTTTCGGTATTAAGACTAGCCAAGACATTAACACCACGTTCACTACACGCCACAATACCAACTGCTTGGAAATGAAAATTTGAACGTTCATGATCTTTAAACCGCTCTATTGCTTTATTCCACGAAGAAAAACCATTAACACAAAAACTTTTATAGGCATTTTTGTTGGACCCAGTAGCGGCCTCGAATTAAGTTTTTCTGTTTTTGCTGCCTCTAAGCATGTCCTGCAAAATACTCTATCCGCCTGAAGATTGTAATCTATCCACCTAAACTGATAAGATCACTTATGCAAAAATTTCCTTGTGGATTTTTTTTGTGTCAATATCTGCAATGAAAAAATTCTTGTAATTAATGAAATAACTAATAATAATTTAAAAAATACAATATTGGTAAAATTAAGTTTAGTTAATCCCAGCATAAAGTTATGTAGTTTGTGATTAAAATTAGATTGAATTATTCTAAATAAATAAATAACTAGAATACAATATTTTAGATTGACATATCGAAAATGGCAATATAAATTACAATGTATAACATACCATTTATTTTATCGAGGTTTGAACATGATGGGTTTTGAAGCGGCCTTCCATCTCCGGCACTAGTCGATTTTTCCTGCTTTATCAAAAACTTCTCCATTGTATAGGCAGACAACTACGTAGAGCGAACAACGCAAATGCTACTTGGCAACTGAGGCGTTTACTTCAGCTAATTGCAAATATCCGTCATGAAATAAGCAACATTGAATTCTTGCAAATATTTAGGTAGTAGTTACCCTAGCCGGTACCTAGGCGATAAGCCTTAAATTGTACTTCCGGTCCCAACCAAGACAGGTAGTCCGGTCATTACACCCCCTGGCTGATGCTGGTTAGCACATGCTGCTTCCATTCCAAATAAATAGTTTTGAAAGATATTATTTTACTGTTACAATTCATCGGGTGCGTTGCACCCGTAACAATTTGTGATCGGGTGCGGTCGCCCCCGTGCACCCGTCTACTCGCCGCCCCTGCTTGTAAATAACTAGAAATTTACCATTTATTCAAAATGTCAAACTGACAAGCAACTAAATTAATCAAAATGACACATACTAAAGAAGACAACTCTGGCTGTGCACGCTATCATTTATCTATGAGCACGCTTGTAAAATATAACTGGCTAGCCAGTAAAAAATTTACTGGCTAGCCAGTTAAGAAACATTTTCAAGGTGAATACAGTGACTTGATAAATTGATGTTTACAAGTGAGGAACAAATAAATTCAGTTTAATTTCATATAAGAGAATAAACCCGTAGCAATCTTGTTTTAGAAATTGGCATATGTCAGGATAACCTACAAAACGGAATGTCATTTATTTCCCTAAAATTGCATTTTTAAGAATCGACATACGTAAAATTACTAGATTATCACGTGACTCCGAATGGGTATAAATTTGACTATATTTATTCAGGAACGATACCATTCGATTTGCCACAACTTTTTCGCACACTTTGGAAAAGACACTCAGAACTGATAATTAACTAATTTTTTTAAATTTTATTTAAAAAAGTAGGCTTTTTTTAATTAATTTCGGTGTGTTAAGTGCCACTTTTTTTCACTCAGTGAAAAAAAGTGACACTTTGCTTTTAATTTAGGAATGAATGATTCTAATTGGACGTTTCCTTAGTTACCAATCGACGTTTCCTTAGTTACCAGAACTGACCAACGCACTTGACTAAAATGAAGGCAAATACAATTCTATACAAAATAGGCTTGGATTTGACTGTTTAATGAAATTTTAAAAAATCTTATAGACAACTCGTGTTAGCGTGCTTATTTTTCACGCGTGTGGAATATTAAACTTGGCTGCGCCTCGTTTAATAACCCTCCACACTTGTGAAAAAAAGTTGCACTTGTAACACTTGTGGTCTAAATAACTATTAATACTTTTGTAGATATTATTAATATTATTATTAAAGTAAAAATAATTAGATTAACTTTGTTAATAAGATTTATTTCATAATTATACAATTATAGGAGGGCATAAATTTACGAGGGCACAAGAAACTGTTAATATCTGATCTACCACAGCAACATCGTCAGTTTTCTTTTTCGCCAGGAACATGGGCATCGTTTCGTGAAGAACTGTATTTTTTTGACGAAGGACTCCAATATTGCGTTTGACGTGTATTCTGAAAAAAAGATATAGGTAGTTAAGATAATTATTGTAATAATATACTTGCACTACCTCACGCTTGCTATATTCCTGGTTGATTCTATATCCCTTGGATCGAGCTGCCGTATCCCTTTTAGAAAAGCAGGCGTAATCACTGTGGCCATATGTAGTCCTAGGGAGTCTTTTATTAAAAAGCCACGATCTGTCAATACAAAATCTCCTGGCAAGAGATTGTTTAAAATCCCACAATCCTCTGTTAGACCATTATCGCTTATTCTGCCACCATATCCATGTGATATAAATGATATTGATCCAGGAGGAGTGATGCCTATTAGTACCTTTACCGTATTATGTTGTTTGTACGTAGACCATGTAGTACATTGTACTTCAAGGCTACTTGATTTTTCCACTCTCATCTCAAAACAATCGATTATTACTGAAATCTTGTTGCCAAATGCTACCTTGAAGCATTTTGGCATTGATTTAATCACCTGATCTTATTCAGGCCAAATAATAAAAATTTTCATCCGATGATACATAATATTCAATGTGGTATAAAATATTCTTGAAATTGTTTGTACGCTGACGTTAAACATGTATGCCAATAAACTAAAATCTAAATTTAATCTAAGTTTTATCACCGTTATCAAAAACGTGCCTCTACGCATGTTTTACGTACTGAATTAGGAATAAATATATATAATTAAATGTGAACTGTATATATTGTATGTATTTGGTGTAGCATTTGCCATATAGTAGACGTGTGTAAAAGAATTTTTTTTGTAATGTCACAAATAAAGTATATCTATCTAACACGCAAAACTTTAAATGCGCGCGGGCTACAGCGTCATTCTTCCATGCTCACGTAAAACTTTTACATTAGCTGGAAAATTCTCACTTTTTTTAACTTGTAGAACAATCTACTATTAATTCACTAGCGATTTAAGAAGAAAATTAACTCGCTAGCATATAAACATTATAAACAGTTACTTATGGAAACTATTATGGAGATAATAATAATAATGGCAGTTTAAAATGACAAAGAAATAATAATTAATCGAGTTATTTAACAATAACAGTAACGGCGTAACTGGAGACTTGAGTTACCACATTTATATTTTTATGACGCTCAACGCCTCAACGGCTTAAACCTGAAAAGAAACACAGATTGCAGGCAGCTGAAAATTATTTCGGTGGCGCAAATAATTCTCACATATAATCTCATAAGAGCATTAATTCTTTCCGCCATTTTTGTTACTGCGTTCCAACAACGTCGTATTAATTAGGACGCCTTCCAGAGGCGAGCGTTTCCTTTCCAGAGACTTTCCATTTGAATTTTTTTTTAACTTTTCCTTACTGCCAATCTCTAGCGTGCTTTTAAAACTTTCTTTAGTGCAACAAAAGATATTAAATTCGTTGTACATCTTAAATGCGGCATATGCCGCGGGTTTCAGCTAGTGCCTATTATAATAAGGAATTGCACCTTTTATTAGTTTGATATTTTTTTGTGTAAATGCAGTGTATTAATTATTGCTTTGATAAGTTTAATTTGGGGTGCCCTTGTTTCCTTTGTAGTATGGAACGTATAATTATTTATAATATTCCTATACTGGTTATTATATGCAGCTTTAATTAATAAATCGAATGCACAGACTCATATATTTCAATACCTGATTTCGTTACTGCTACCTTCTATATTTCAGTTGTTATGTTAGTAAATGCTGCCATTTACTCTTGAGTTTATGAGTTCTTGACCTATCTGAGTATATTTGCTGTAATTGAAAAAACTTGGCGCTCATGTTAATCGGAAATTACACCATTTAACGAACCGTACATCGTATCCTCTGTAGCTAGCTGGCGAGCTCTCAAATAGTCTAGTAGCTTTCCAATTTTTGAATTATAATTAGAGAAACTAAAGTGAATTACTGAGAACACTAACAAATGATTCAGTTTTGCATAGATATACATACATAGCATAGGAAAAACGTATAAAAGATTATATCACATACACAAGCGAGATTCAAACAAAAATAGATGGGGTCTGAGTTAATACACAAGCAGAACTAGGAACGGATCATACAGGGTGATTCACGAGGAATTCTTGATGCAACCAACATTACATTTTGATAGGTCAGTTAGATTTCAAAGATTATTTGTAATAAATCAGAAATTATAGCGAGCGCAGCTAACATTTGTTAGTTTTGACATTAAAATAATTAAAAACTCAAGTAACTGAAATACCAACGCAAAATGTGTTTTAATACCGTACAGAACATAAAAATTAAGTCAATCAATTAAGGAGATGTTCAAAATCCTGCCCACCACTTCCTTCACATGCGTCAATGCGGTTCCAGAAAGATCCTCCCACTCGCATAAGCATCGCTGGTGTTACAGATCTACAAGCGACAGTTATTCGAAGTTCGAGAGCTTCCCTACTGTGGATAGGGATTTGGTAGACACGATCTTTGACCATTCCCCATAAAAAGTAATTCAGTGGAGTTATGTCAGGACTTCTAAGGGGGCCAAGGATTAATCGAACCTTTACCTATCCACTTATTCGCATACACAATGTTTAAATAGCGTCTCACATCTCTGTGGAACTGAGGAGGCGGTCCATCCTGTTGGAGCCACATGTTTTCTCTTCTGTGTAAATTTATCTCCTCCAACAAAATTAGCAGAATGTTTCTCAAAAAATTAAAATACACTAGACCGTTTAGTCTTTCGCGAAAAAAATATGGTCCTATGATTTTGTTCCCCGATAATCCACACCAAACATTTATAGAATAAACCGTCTGGAAGTGCCCTTCGCGAATCCAGCGCCTGTTATTCTGGGCATAATAGTGGCAATTATGTTTGTATACACCCCCATTGTTAGTAAAATACGCTTTATAATTGAAAAGCACATTTTCCAAAAACGTTTGATTTAAAATGATTTGTTCCCAAACAAATCGACAAAAATCCAGTCTTTTAGGGTAATTTGTTTCTTTAAGTTCTTGGACCAAGGTGATATGATAAGGATGAAACTTATTTTTCTTGGCAATTCTGCAAATAGAAGACTAGCTAATGCCTACCCTTCTTGCCACTCAAGATTGCCCCACGTGTGGTTCTTCCTGATACATTGCTATCATTTGCTTTGATAACTTAACGGGATGCCAATTAGCTTTCAACTGACCCTCTAATCTTTTAAAAATAGTGTCAGAATGCACTCTTCTTACAGGGTATCGCTGGGCAAAAAAGGGAAGCAAGAGATCCATTCTTCGAATGTTCTCCATAAACTAAAATCATGCCTGTTTTTTCAACCGAGCTCTGTAGAGTAGTGGTTATCACATCTGCTTAGTATTCGGGAGGTCGCGGGTTCGATTCCCCAGGCAGTCTGCTCTGATTCAGGTTTTTAGGTGGTTTTCCTGAGTCAACAGAGTAGGTACCTTCTCTGAGGCGAATGCCGGGACAGTACTTCTCCACCTTTCCTGGCCTCTCTTCCATTCTCCACCCCTCCTTTCTCTCTCCTATCCTATAATTTTCGTTCTTGGCTGAAGAGGGACGGAAGGTCCTTATAGCAGCCCGCCCCCCAGTTGGGGGAATTGAAATAACCCTGAACCTTACCTTACCTGTATTCTCATCATTCGAATACGTGTACATTTTGCACAGTTTGTAATAAATTTGTAGTGTTTGTCAAAAAATGATAATGATAATGATTGATAGGCATAGCGGATTTAAATGGTATAGCAAAGAAAGTTACGAAAATGTAATGTTGGTTGCATCGAGAATTTGGTCAGGCTCATTATTCCTCGTGAATATGTATAATGGCAATGATAGAAGTTGAAATATATAATGTAAGGACAATTCTTCAAAACTAGTACGTTCCTGTATTTCTTCATAACTTAAACTAAATTCGTAGTTTAGTAGTGTGATCAAACCTTTACTCTGCCCGATATTTTCATCAGCTCGCAGAAATATTAACGCAGGTTATTTTAGAACCTTCAATTCAATTTTCCGTTCGCAGGCTGTTTAGGGGCATCTATTCAATTGCTAGATATGTTTTCTGCACCGGTTGTAATGACGTAGCCAGCTTGTTGCCTTCTTTATTGCTTCCGCGGCGACTAGAAGCCGCAATGAAACGCTCGGTACTTTCCCGAAATATTTGGTCATACGCTGCATTTGGTGCTGCAATACTTTGAAATTAGGCGACGGAGGATGTAGCGTGTCGTTGCAAAAGAGAGATGCATTTTAGGACGCTGTAACCGCCGTTGGGCTGCCCGCGTGTTCTAAATCCATTCTCGCCTCGGCTGTGGTTGACTTAATAAGTGGCTTTTCGTGCGAAGCGCGCACCTCAGGGTGCGAGCCGGCTTGTTAAAGCACCTTCGTATTGAAAATTAACTGTGTGCTTTTCGTAAACTTTTGTGTCCCTTGGAGAAGTTGAACTGTTTCGTTCCGTGGCAACTCTTGATGTTTCGTCGTGATGTGTGCATTAGCTGTCTGAGTTGAAGTAACGCAAGTAAGGTAGTTGTGGTCGAAGAATCCTTTACCGGAAGGTTGCGAGACGTTCATTTTCTCATTAGCGGATTTATTTACCGGATTCTCAAACGAGCCATCGCTATCTTAGTATGTGGACATGTTGTATCTCGCAAGTTTCGTTATTTCGTACTGGACGTGTCGTTGCGACATCTATCTACCTTTGGGGATTATTATCGTCCTGTCGACTCCTGGCTGTGGTAGGCTTCAATGATGAAGCACCCCGCAAACACCCTTTCATGCAGTAGCTGTTGCACCGGCCGCCAGCAATAAGAGGGCATCAGGCTAACTTCCCCGGATTCCGCAACCGAGGTATTTGTTCCTAGTTCGTACAGTGAATTTTAAAACCCTTTTGTGCTCTGGGTATTTTCGTAAATTTAAGTTACCATCGATGCGCACCTACTTTGAGATTTAATGTGTCACCTTCAATAAACATGCAATAAATATCGCCGTAGAAAATTTTGGTTGTTGCCAAATTCACGAGTAATGAGATCATTATTGTAAATTGATGTTGTTGTTGTCAAACTTATGATTTTTGATGCCATTTTTGGCGATGAACTTTGTTCTTAGCTGTGTATTCTTAACTGTTTACTAACCATTTCATTTTGTCTTCATATTTGTACTATTATTTCATGTTTTTAACTTAATAGATTTTATTTAATTAATTAATTTGAGCGTTATGATTTCAACTATTGCATGCGAATTTGTATTGTGTTTTCTTTGTAAAGAATGCAGGGGAGTGTTGAAGGATATTAACTAAAAGTAAGTTCACTGATTCTGCTGCTGGTGGAAATCGAGCACTGCAGACACCTTTATAGCTCCGTCTATATTTTCCACTTTTACGTCGACGGGTTTTCTTATTAGCAAAAGCGGTGGCTCTAACTTTTAACAGCATTTACCTCGTTCACCGAAATTGTAGCCCTAATTCAAAGGTCGTAAAGAACCCGCCCTCTCGACTCAGTTCTTCTAGCTGGAGCAACCTTTTGTTACCGCCATCGTAACAAAGTTAGAGCCGTGTATTCTAGGTATATTTCCCGTTTTACTGTCGTAAAGTCACAAAAACACAAAAAAGATGTTCGCCAAGGATATCCTGAGAGAACAGTAGCAGAAGGAGAATTAATATGAAATGAAAATAAATGTTATTTATTAAAAATATCCGGTATGCAGATGGTAGAGTTTTAATAATCGATAGCGAGAATCACATGCAAACACTATTGAACAATTTAGCAGAAGTAAGTGATCCATATAGACTAACAATCGGCACCAGTAAAACCAAAATAACAACAGTTTCTAAGAACAGAAACCACCTACCAACAATAATATAGGTAAAACACGAATAGACACCTTAGTATTATTCAAATACATATAAAGTGCATACATGCATGCGTGTTGTACAATCATGGAATTATTAATAATAATAACAATAGTAATAATGGCCATAGAATGACAATATGCTACGTTCTTTCACATTAGAAAGTTGGACACTCACAAAAGATTAGTAACAAGATTGAAGCTTTTGAATTATGGCTATAGCGGAGGATACTAAAGGTGTCATGGATTCATAGAATTGCCAATATGAAAATATTTCGACGAATAAATAAATAAAGTCACCGAAATCTTAAAAACTAGAAAACGCAAATTAGAATATTTCACAAGGCACGAAAGATATAAGATATTACAACTGATAATGCATAGAAAGCTTGAGGACAGAAGAAAATTGTCCTGGCTTAATAATTTCCAAGAGTGATACCGAAAGAGCATCACAATATTGTTTAGATTTGCAGTATCAAAAATACGGATAGCCCTAATGATAGCTGGCCTCTAATAAGGGAGGCACCATAAGAAGAAGAAACCAGATATCGAAAAAGCAAAACATACATAAGAACCAAAATATAGAATTAAAAGATAAAAGTTTTGAGAGAAATTTTCAAATCAGAAATGATTAAAGATTGATCGAGATGGCTGAACAGCATGGGACAACTAGAAGTAGAACAATTACAGAGTAAATGAGACAAAAAGCGTTAACGATAAATAAGTTTTTTTTAAGCAGCCGCATCGCATACATGAGAGGGGTCCTCTGTGGCCAAATGCAACAAATCGGCGGTTTGCTTACGGGCTGCTGTCAAACATTGAAATTGCATTCGTAGTCGCTGAAGTTTGAGTCCCACCGCCGGTAATATCTTTTTTATTTGAAAATTGATGTAATTCGCATTATCAAGTGTTTCGTTTTATTGTTGCATTATTATTAGGAACGTGAAGATATTTTTACCCCTTCATCCTTCGAAGGAAGTTCTGAGTAAAGCCCTTTACAGTTTTCTGGTTGTTGGAATTTGCCACTATATGATAGGTTTTTTCAAGATTTTTCTTCTGAGAATTCTCTGCCCACATATGACATACCTTGATTCTTTACCTACAAAACTTCTGGGTGTGTCCAAAGCTTGACTCGAGTTTCATTACGGTAATAATTTACATTTTCTGAGTGGCTCGATCTCCACTTTATAACCCAGGCTCGTATTAACAATTCCATATATTTTGTTCATGTTTTCGTTAGCTTCGAATGTTAGCATGAACATATCTAGAGGGTCTTTGCTCCTTCGTTTCAGTTTGTTCACAGCTTCTATTTCGTTAAACCCCTTCTTTTAGATCATTAATTATTTTATCTGGTTTACACAAATGGTGTAGTTTTTTTGACAGGAGTCGGATTAGTCTGCTTACTTTCATATGTATACCAACATGTTTTCTTTTCGTAAATAAATGTGTCAACGTTCTGTATGCTTCATCGTCCACTATATTTAATTTTATACTTTCTCCGTTAAATGTTTTTACATTGAACTTGTTTGTTGGCACAAATTTGCTTATTTCATCATAACATGTAACAAATGCTTTAAGGCCCTCTACTGTTATTGGTGGTGGGGCTGAGGCCCATTAATTTTTTTGTTGGTTTCCATTAGGCTTTGTTTTAGCGACTTCCTCTCGCTGTTGTGGAGGTGGAGTGAGCGATGTATTCAATCTTTTTTTTATTATGTTTTATTCTTAGCCACCCAGTCTCTTTAGCTAATTCTTCTGTTACGGTATCAAATGATGGTATGTATAGGGTGTTGCAAAATAAATGGGCGCCACGAGATTCAGCTTGAAACTCACGCTTAATCGAACCTCGAAAGCCAAACGAATATTTGTGCACAGCTTCACGACTTCCAACACGGCGGCGACGAGCATAACCGACTTACCTGCAACGCTTATCAACTGTTCTCAGGCTTCGCCGTACATAAATCTTTACACTGTAAATAACATAACCTGAAAAATAAGTATGCACACGCTCGTAGGAAAATCATAAAGCAACGGACAATAAACCGCGCCATTGGTTCAACTCAATACAACTAAACTACTGCTACTGCTAAAATCTTGCGGCAAAGGTAAAGTGAACGATTAAATAACACTAGCCTGAGCCGTCGGCTGGCTTACAATATGAACAAATATTTATAAACTTGTGTACTATCAATGATTAATTCGAGAATTGCGCGAGCCGTCGGCTGGCTTATAATATGAACAAATATTTATAAACTTGTGTACCATAAATGATTAATTCGAGAATTGCGCTAGCCGTCGGCTGGCTTATCATACGAACAAATATTTATAAACTTGTGTACCATCAATGATTAATTAAAAATAGCGCACCCTACCTTGTTTGGTTAGCTTTGCATGATTGCGTCAATTGTCCTCGCAGCGCTTGCAGTAGAAGCAGACGTGTCGGGGCCTGAAGCAGGGTTTGTGCGAAATCCAGTGATGCTAAGTGCGGAATTCCCAAAATAAAGATTCGAAAACTGTCGAGACCAGTGCAGTTGTCCGTTCTGAAAAAAATGATCCTCCAATGTAGCGAAGAAAAATGGTCCACCAGGCCGCCGGCAAATTGCAGAACGGAAGGTCATCAAATTCAACAAGTGGACACTCACAAAAATAAACACCCCCAACAGACACTACTTCAGTCTAAGCTGGCTCCTCATGAACTCTTTGAAAAACCACGCCACGCGGTCCCAGACAGACGCGCTCGCTTGCAACGTGCAGGGGGAACCGGTTAGTAGCATGATATGTGCAGCTGTGTACAATCACGAGGCGAGAAACAACCGCTCGACGAACTTTCTAGAACAAGGTTGTGTTCGGAATCTTTAAAATTCTAAATAAACCTGTGTTCGAAATCTTTAAAATTCCAAATAAACCAAGGCAAACAATTATGAACGAGAAGATTAAAATGGCCGTTACAGTTGCTTGAAATTGTGAACCACCAACTGCCTGATCACCATTTGATGAACTAGCACACGCATAAATATGACTGGAAAGCCTATATACAGCGAAGTTGTAATTATTAAATAGAAAATACTCCAAGAAGTGGAATTTAAAAATGGCCTGGTACTTCTTCATCTGTCCAGTATTCATCTTTAAGTGTTTCTTGGTCAGAATTAAGTTTAGCATTATCCTTTGCTTCGATTTGATCTTTCAGCTGTTTTATTAGTTGCTGCATTATTGAGATTTTATCGCTTATAAGCTATTTTTCAGTAATGCCTTTTTTGTCATTCGGTATAAATCGGATGTTCATTTTGAGAACGTTTAAAATTCTCCTGAAACAATGCATTATTCGGTTGAATTAGTACGATCTGATTAGCAGTAGTTGGTTGATAATGGTCCATGTTTTTCGTATTATGATACCTCTTCTTGCGTAAATCCGCGATTTTTATCGCTTTTCATTAGATTGCACTTCGTTCACTGATCTTGTAAAAAATCCAATGTTCTGTCAGCAGTGTGGGCTGATGCGCTGTCGTGGTGAATTAAGATGCCAGGAAACTCTATGACGGCATGTTTTTAATTTTGCAAGCAATTGAGGTAAAGCGACTTCACAGTATGATTCCGAATTAACTCTTCTGCGATCTTCTATAACAACATCTACAAGACTACTTAGCAGCAATAATTTTCTTATTCATGCTCCTACCACGAACAACTTTTGTGGGTAACGCTTCATCCTAAAAGTCCCAAACACTAGACTGTTGTTTTGTTTAGGGGTCGTAATTGTATATCCAGAATTCGTCACCTGTCACAATGTACGATATCTGTTTTGATAATTTTGCATCAGTCTAAGCGAGCCTGTTTTTTTTCTACATACAACAAATGGGGTATCGTAGCCTCTTGTCGCCAAGACGTTTATATAAAATAACATTTACTGCGGAGAATTTGCACCGGATGTGAGGGTGAGTCATTGTCTGGGAATGTAGTTTTGAGAAAAGACCTGTTCAGACTTGTTGAAACCTGTTCAGACTTGTTCAAACGGGAACTTGCAACGGATGTGGGGGGTGACGTCATTTCTCGGAGTTTGCACCGGATGTGAGGGTGAGTCATTGTCTGGGAATGTAGTTATTAGAAAAGGCCTGTTCAGACTTGTTGAGACCTGTTCAGACTTGTTCAAGCGGGAATCTGCAACAGATGTGGTGGTGACGTCATTTTCCGAGAATGTGAGCCAGATGTGCGGGTCTGAGAATTTGTGCTGAGTGTGGTTAATGAGGGGGGTCAATGACCTCCATTATAATTGTCTGAGAATTTGCACCGGATGTGAGTCATTTTCTGAGAATTTGCACCGGATGTGTGGGTCTGGGAATTTGTGCTAAATGTGGTTAATGAGGGGTGTCAATGACCTCCATTATCAGTGTCTGGGGTTCAAACCTGTCCAGACCTCTTTTCATTGTCTACTAAAAGAGCTGTAGACCTGTTGAAAACTGTTCTCACAGCGAGCCAGACTTTAAATATTATCCTGTAACGGTTTTATGAGCACACAATTGTAAATATAATTGTTATTTATTTGAGCACAACGGTGTAATAAAACGACAATTGTAAATATAATTGTATTTATTTGTCTAAAACGTGCATGTATAAAATTATTACAAATATATTATGCGCCAGTCAATTATTGTGCTATAGGTGTTGCTGCCATCTCTGTGTGGGGTGTCACGATCTTCTCGAAGACAAGTTTGTAGACACTTCTCTGTGATCAGTCTACACCGATTACGGACCCGTTTGTGACAACATTATGGTAGTTAAAATAAGTGACCAAACAGACTGCGAAGAGAGTTTAGAGAAGAGGCGTTCCATACTTCTGAAGAAGGATATGTGCGGTGGTAAATTCTTGAAGTTCGTTTCTGTTAGACATGGCGTTAAAGCAAAACTACCATTATTCCTTAATAGGAGTAACAGCGCAAGGATACAAAAAATTTCAGATCAAATCGGAAGGAAAGGGATGGAAAAAATCGCAAGGAAATATGAAAATCCAGTTGCTATCCCGTTCAAAGTAGAGCTGGCTGATGTTAAAGTGGGAACTTTGTAGGATGAATTACCTGGTATATTAAAACAGCTCCAAGTTGATGACTTCTACCTTATGGATTTGGATATAACACAAGACTTTGCTGGCATTTTTAACAAGATGGATATGTGCGATTACTTAATGACTAATCACAACTTTTGCCTCAAAGGAGAGTGCCCGGAAAATTGTAATGTGATTGTAGACAACGATAAAACAGTTGACTATCTAACATGGATGAACTCGAATTGCAGAATTAAAATATATAACAAATGTATTTGGTAAATTACAAGTCCAGGAGTTGTTAACAAGAAAATCGGAAACCATATTATTGACTTTATCAAATGTCCAGATGTACGATTAAAAGAAACATTTACGTCTCCTTTGGCTAGAGAGCGCGGAATTACAAGATTGGAAGCAACAATATACAATTACAAGATAGATAATGTGTTCGACCCTCTGGAGGCCTGTTTAAGTGTACTGGTCAGTAACATGCAGTATTTATAAGATGCACCGTTTTATTCTGTGCCAATCGCTTGTATGTGGACCAAGTTAACAGATAGTCTACAACAAATCTGTTGTATTGTGTTTAACAATTGTTTACAAAATGTGTTCTGGGGCAACAAAAATACAAGAAACTTGACCGGGGAGCAAATCAAACTGTCAAATAAACAAGAACAGCGCGAGAAAATGATAAACTACGTCCTCTTCGCCTGCAGTTTTAACTATTTACCAGTTAATTATGTAGAAATTGTAGACAGCGACTTACATGAGGATAACGTAAACATAATGTAAAAGTGCTATATTAAGGCTGGAGAGAAGTTCTTTTCCCAATCCACAACACTGTTCTCTACGAGAGCACCGAATGTAAATATTACTGCCTTGGGATTAGTTGATTCGAGTAACGTCACCCCGCAGGTCTTAAAAAAAAAGAACTAACATACCACACAGGCTTACTCCATATCCAATTAAAGAAATAACTTTACTATCGCCTGTCCATGTATTAATTGCAAAAAGGCGAAAATTGGAGCTGCAAGAAATAGAAATTAAAAAAGAAAACTATATTATTTGGCGGGAACAAACTCTATACAAGAAGAGTACAAAAATTTGTTGTCAAAAGAACAAAAAGTAAAAGAAACTGAAGGTAGACTATGCAGTTACTTTAATCAAAACTCTTGGAGAAATCTCGATACAACGGGGGTATACAAGATTTCCGCATTTTTCGTAAATACTAGGGGAAATTTTCCGGCTGTTGGTGTTCTAGAAGAAAAAGATGGAAGCAAAAGTGCGTACTTCTTTAAAGGGTATTTTAAACAACATCTTATAGATATCTACGAAGATAACCAAGAGAAACTTAGAGTACAGGGATACATTTGTGTTCCATTTAATGGATTTCATATTGTATGTTTGCCAACAGTAGAACCGTTTATAAAATTTAAAATTAATGGTGTTTCTACGTATAATGGTCACTCATTCCCCAAAGTAGATGAGGTTGAATTTTACAGGGGGGAGAATGGTGAGATCCAGATCGATTAATATACAATCAAGAAGATATGGATCAAATTACTAACATTAGCATGCAGCAACTAAAATGGAGGATTAAGAATGCACAATGCCATCGTTTGGAGGAACTTCCAGAAGGAACATAACTAGTTGTAACTGGAATTAAACAAATTTATGTATGAAGATTCAACGCTATACCTCTTTTGGTTTTTGATATATTCTGTTCCCACATAGACGACTAACAGACGCACACACACAGACAAACTGTTTTGTAAAGGATTTGTAACATTTTGCATGATTTAAGTAGGTACTAGTTGTTGATCCTCAGTCCTTAAAACCGTATACTAGCATATGTTTATTTTTGAAAAACGTATATGTCTTTCAAAATTCCCAATGTCAAATTTGAATTGTCACTGAATGGCAATCAGTCATATTATGAATTAAATTACGAAGTGACTTACTGTTATCTGCTGGTCTGATTTTAAATACCTTTCCAATTTCTGGTTGGAACTAACACAACGTGTTCATTAAAAGGGTCCATAAAGGGCGGTTGTGGAAATTCAAACGTATGAATAATAATTATGTTGGTGGCACTGTAAGTCTATGTCAAATTCGAGGTTATCAGGTTAGGTTTTCCGTTTTCCGTACCTCGAATTTAACATAGACTGAGAATACACTTCAGTACTACCAAACGTAAAATACGGATCACAAACTACTCTGATTACGAATTTAAATGAACACTCGTTATAAAGTGCGTTAAAAAACCGTTATCAAGTGGTCTTATGTCAGTCATTTTTGAAAGTCAGATCATAACTTATTTTCATATATTTAATACCATGAGTTAAAAAAATGATTCTGCGCAGGCCTTGATATGTGTTATACGTTTGGCAGTACTGAAGTGTATTGTCAGTCTATGTCAAATTCGAGATTTGCAGGTTACGTTTTACGTCAGGCTGTGTCAAACAACAAACAAAACCTAACCTTTTAATCTCGAATTTGACATAGACTGACAATACTCTTCAGTACTGCCAAACGTATAACACATAATCAAGGCCTGCTCAGAATCATTTTTTTTTATCTCATGGTAGTACTACCGGGTGTCTTAAAATGAATTACATCTAGTATGCTTTGAATTGCTCATAATGCAATCCAAACCTTTACTTAAAATTGGCAAGACTGTAAGTCTATGTGAAATTTGAGGTTATCAGGTTAGATTTTGAGTCAGTTTTGACACAAACTGACGCAAAACATAACCTGATAACCACGAATTTGACATAGACTTACAGTATTGCCAATTTCAAGTAAAATTTTAGATTGCATTATGGGAAATTCAAAACATACTAGATGTAATTCATTTTAAGACACCCGGTATATTGCTAGCGCGTGTAAGTGGGGAGGTCACAAAGTAAGTGAGACAGACAACCAACTCTTTTACACACTTGGTGAGCTGTGCGCAAGCGTCGTCCGCGCGGTGGGGAAGTGGTCAAGTTTAAAATTCGCTTCTAAAGGCGGATAATTAATTGTACACAGCACACATAATTTAGTGTAAAATATCGTAATGAAAGGGGTATTTTTTTTAAGAACTTGATTAACTATTTATTTAGGTACTTCTTTAAATTTTTTCTATTTTCAATAAACGTTAACATTATAGATTATAAATTTGGTAAAACTCTAACAACTTGTTTTATTTTTTATCACCACATTTTGCGATTGTAGCAGAAACTCGTTAAATTGATGTTAATATGAATTAATTTGCATTATGTTTTATTAAAATTTGTTTAATACAAATAACGACAAATTCCAAACTCAGCAAAACAATTATAATATATTAATAGTAAATAATAATTTATTTAATTCATTTATATACATTCCAATAAGCTAACCTAACAGCTTGTCTAGGCATTAATAAATAAATGTGTAGAATTACATACAATTTTGATCCTTTATAAATAAACCCATAATATATCCTTTACAGACAGTACGCCACTGTCAAACGGAAACAACTATCCGCCATATGCAACCTCCATTCTGAACGCAATTTGGTAAATGCTCCTTCCTGTTTGTTTTATATTCAAAGCCATAACCCAATTTTGACAACTCAAATGTGCACTGAATTGTGGGTAGAGCGATGTAATAATCACCTACAAACAGTCGTAAGACAAAATCTAGTTCAAAGCCCTTTCGATAACGTTCTTTTAACGTACGTTACTAAAATGTTAAAATATTGTCACTATGATCTATTTAGGTGTACCCGTTTTAATTGGCGACAACTGTACATGTATATTCAAATTCTATTTAAGGAATTGGCAATAGTTATTTGTGTATCAGGTGCGGATAGAGTTTTGTTTGTTGCAGGCAGCAAGATAATTGTCAATCGAGGCGAAACCGACATTGGCAACTTGCAACAACTAACAGCTCTTTCCGACGAGGTGCACGCATGATGTTTTCAACAATCAACGAAATAATCTTCAATATTAAAAGTAATTTTGTTTTAAATATCTATGCAGTCAGGTTCCGCAATCCGTCATCATAGAAATAAAGTACAACATTTAATTTTTAACATGTTATAATTTTGTTACCCTAGCGCGACAAAATGTGCCAATCCTAACTGAAATTAGCATTAACAAGGTTGATATTGTTTAACGATTGCCGAAAAAGTACTTATTAACATTCCATATCATAATGATGACATTTCAGTTGCAATTTGAGTTTCAAATTGCTGTTATAGTGCGAAAATTAATCACGTGAACAACTTTTAACAAAAACTCAATATTTATTTTTATTATTTCTCTAGCAACCAAGCTACTGCACCACTAGATATTTTGACATTTTTAATATTTGGATACTAACCATAAAATTACATAAATTTCCAAAACCTAAAAATGTTATTATGGAATTATGGACCTGACTATATCGGTGGATAATTTCACGTTTACTGCGAAAATGCGAAAAACATAGTCATTTTGTAACTTATTACATAAATAGCTATGGTGCTCTTAATAATTTTCATCTATAACTTATCCTTTGTCAAAAACATATTTTCACTAAATTATTATCGCATACATAATTCAATTACTTACAAGTGATATTTACTTTTAAGTGAAAATATACTAGTAACCAACAACGTACGTGTTTATTTTCAATTAATAAAAGCCGAAAATAATTTTAAGAACAAAACATCATACAATATTATAACCGTTACGGTTGCTGGCACAAACAACATTATTTACTTAGAATTTTCATTCTCAAGATAACATATATTTGCAGGAATTTATTTGAAAAATAAATAACCTTGCAATAAAACCATATGTTATTTAATTGATAAACTGCAAGCACTCGAACGTTATTGAAATGACTATTATAAATAGCGTATGAATGCAATCAAAAATTGTGTATACCCGTATTAAGGTCATGTTCGCAGTAAAACAAACACGAACCTTGTTATTTGTTGATTTATGCATCAACTGTTAAACCAAATAGACATTGCATTGACAGCGTGTATTTATTTAATAGAAAGTACTGAAAGTAGTCAGAAATTGCGAAAGTGTATAAGTATTTATTTTAAATGTTGAATGGGTGCCAAAACCCTAGATAATTTATAGTATTATCCAAAATTAGTTGAATTGTTAATATTTTGACAGTGTATATATTACGAGTTCTAAGACAAATACAGTAGCTTAATACAGAATAGTTATTCTATTAATTGTTAATTACCACTAACTTTATTTAAGTGAAGGTATACTGCAAATTTTAATACACAGGAGGTTCATCAAGTTATTTGCTCTTAATAATTTACATCTTTCCAAATATTATTCACGAAATTTAACCAAAGAAAGAACAAGAACAAGCAGGGTTTTTTATAAAGAGTGATTTTTTTGAGAAGTCAAAAACATATTTTTTCCTCTTTCTAACCCAATCCAGGGACATACTGTATATACAGTGTGTTTCCGGATACGTGAAACGACTCTTGTAAATGGTAACAAATTCTCGATTTAAATTTTCATTTTTTTGGGGTTCAGTCCTGCTTGGTTAAAGGCGAATTTCTAACATGAAAAACCAAGTATGCCTTGGAAATTAAAAAAAAACACATATTTTTCTGTAGAGTCTAATTGCCTTTTATGTTACAAATACGACAAAAAGTTATTAAGAAAAGTTGTTTAGAAGCAAGATCTAGGCCCACATACCAAATTTCAAAATCCTCGGTCAACTTTGATCTATCACATTTTCTTTTATGGCTATTTCCAAATCAAAGAATTTTATTTTTAACAAAGTTTTTTTATTATGAAATAAAAAACTTTGTTAAAAATATTTGTTTCTCCATGGCAGTCTTTGTTAAAAGTAACATTCTTTGATATGGGACCTAAACTTAAAAGAAAATGTGAGAGATCAAAGTTGCCCAAGGATTTTGAAATTTGGTATAGGGGCCTAGCTGTTGATTCTAAACAACTTTTTAAATAACTTTTTGTCCTATTTGCTACATAAAAGGCACTATACCCTACAAAAAACTTGTTTTTTTGAAAATTTACAAGGCATACTTGATTTTTTAAAACTGAAATTATATTAGAAACTAGCAACAGTGAGACAAATGTCTCATTTAATAAAACAAAAAAGACCGTTTTTCAAATAGAACGCGTTTTCGAGAAATCACGTGATTTTTCGAAACCCGGAATTGTCACGTGATTGAAATTCGGTTTCTGACCTGACATGACCATTCCAAACATATAACTTTAATAACTTTTTTCTCTATCTCTTACGGTTTGGCTGCTGAAACAGCGTCCCGGACACACAAAACAGCGTCCCAGACAAGCCTATTATATACAGGGTGCCCGGATTTCGTAGGGACAACATGGGTAACTTTTGTATTTGAAGAGATAGAGAGATGGTTAATTTAGCAAAAAGGTGCAGGTTTGAGAGCTCATTAAGAATCCATCTTCAAATTTTACTTGTCATGGCCCACTTGTCTAAAATTTAAAAAACAAAATCTCCTAATTTCTTTTATATGCCGTAACTTTTTTGTTACTTAAGATATTGAGGTGCGATTTGAACTAATTTGCATGGTAATTTAAATAATTTTATTGGCACTTGATAAAACCAATTTTATTTGTGTTAATTTTTAGTAATCTAACCTAACCTCAAAATTTTAAATTGGTACCCTGCAATTTTTTTGGCCCTTTTAAGAGAGGATTTTTTTCTGAATGCAGTGATGTATTACATGATGTGAAAGCTTCTTCAAAATTTTGAAAAACTTAGTTTATTCTTTTTACAGGCAGAAATCACTAGTGCTATGATCACAATAACTTTGTTTTTTGTTTATCACGTTATCTGTGAAATTATGTTTCGAAACAAAAAGCAGGTTATCATCATACGTGCCTGTCAGTGTGAGTGTTATTACTTCAACTTATAACGGAAAATTTTGAAAATATGATGTATTTTGTGCGTATATCAAGTGCTACAAGAACGTAGAACTTATACGTCAAACATACGGAACACACTGACACTACTGGAAGGCACGTATGATGATAAGAGTGCTTTTTGTTTTTAAACATAATTTTACAGATAACGTAATAAATAAAAAACAAAATTATTGTGATCATGGCACTAGTGATTTCTGCCTGTAAAAAGAATAAACTCAGTTTTTCAAAATTTTGAAGAAGTTTCCATATCATGTAATACATCACTGCATTCAGAAAAAAATCCTCTCTTAAAAGGGCCCAAAAAATTGCAGGGTACCAATTTAAAATTTTGAGGTTAGGTTAGATTACTAAAAATTAACACAAATAAAATTGGTTTTATCAAGTATCAATAAAAGTATTTAAATTACCATTCAAATCGCATCTCAATATCTTAAGTAACAAAAAAGTTACGGCATATAAAAGAAATTAGGAGATTTTGTTTTTTTTTAAATTTTAGACAAGTGGGCCATGACAAGTAAAATTTGAAGATGGATTCTTAATGAGCTCTCAAACCTGCACCTTTTTGCTAATTTAACCATCTCTCTATCTCTTCAAATACAAAAGTTACCCATGTTGTCCCTACGAAATCCGGGCACCCTGTATATGGATTTGTCTTTAACCAAGCAGAGCTAAACCCCAAAAAATGAAAATTTAAATCGATAATTTTTGACCTTTTACAAGAGTCGTTTCATCTATCCGGGGAGCGTATTGGTAAGAAATGCACGACAAAGATTGCTCAAAATTCACTGACCATTAGTTTACTCCGGCGCAGAACACCTTATTGATGCTTTGAAACGCAGTAAACAATGGACCGCAGATGTTGTCAAATGAAATGACAAATGTTTACTTCGAATGAGAGCCATATCGCTAGCTATGAAGAGAAATCAGAACGGGAAACTCTTCTTCTTCTTCTTCTTTCTCTTTTCCTTGTGCCCTTGCGAGCGTCGAAATTTAAGGTTCGTCTTCTTTTACTAATATTTTCGTTTCTTGCATTGTTTTTCCGTTTCGTTTTCCTATCTCTGCTATTTCTTGGTCCCATGTCTTTTCGTGGTCTGCCCTTTCTTCGTTTTTTATCACTTCTCATTTCGAGTATTTTCCGTGGTGGTCTATGCGGATTCATTCTTGTTAGGTGTCCATACCATTCCATTTATCTTCTTTCCATCTTCTGTATTATTGGTTCTTGTTTTAGATTATTTCTTATCTCTTCATTTCATATTCTGTCATACTTCGTTTTCCCATATTTTTCTCAAATATGTCATTTCTATTGCATTAATTTTGCTTTTTTGGTTTTGTTGAACTACCCTTGAATGGGGAACTAATAATTATAAATAAGTAATAAATACATTGTACTCGTACTTATTAAAAGTTCATGATTGGATGGAATGAAACATTTCAGTTAGTTAATAGTTTTTATTACTACCTACCTCATATAGGTATCCTAATATTTATTTATGTCGATTCAATATTAATTAAGTAGAATCAAGGGGGGGGGGGGGCAATTGTTTTGTAATTATTAGTGAATCTTATGAGGATTGGTGATTATCCATAGCGGTAATTAAATAAATAACAGCTTGGTAAATGTAAAACCTGTTTATTTTCTAATAACTGTAATATAAGTCGGAATAATAGTACTTATGAAAATATATTTATTCTACAGCTTTTGAGTATTAATAAAAGTCGACAGTAATTAAAGTGGAAGGTGTTCAACTAGATCGTAATCACAAATCACAAAAAGGAGGGAAAGCTTAGAGAAGGAACGTCTATATAAAACCTAACATAAATCCAAAAGAGTATCAATTACAACAGGACATGGAAGAAATTAGTAAACGATTAAGTAAGGAGTTAAAGCAAGGATTTAAAACTAGACTTGAAGAAAACAGTAGAGATTACAACGAGCTTAGTAAGGAACTAGATAATTACAAAGTAGAAATAATAACTGAAGTTGATCATAAATTAGAACAACAAAATAAAATTGTAAAAAAATATATGAAGGATGTCAGATGGCAAATAACAATTTAGAAATTGTATTGCTTAGAAGAAAATGGGAATATACAAAATAAAACATGAATTGGACATATTACTAAGTTGGAATACCAAGTGTAAATATTAAAACATCCAATAAAAAGAGAGTTAGACAAGACAGACAAAACAAGCATTACTATGTTACATCAAAATATTGAGAGTTGCATACAGTTTACGTCAAAATAGAATAGAGAAATTTGATGGAAATAATGAAACTTACCTAAAACAGTTCGTGGAGAGACTAGAATTATTAATCGAAGATACAAAAAATATGTATATGGGCAATTATATGATTCCCAAACAGAATTAGGAATAATATGGGATAGTTTAGGTTAGATTAGCTAGGTAGTGGTGCATTAAATTGATTTAATTTAAACAAACAGCAATGGGATGGTTTCCAAGATTTGAAAAACAATTTTCTAGGTTATTATTGGGGTGAAAACAAACAACTGCCATTTAAAGGGTTAGTTACGTAATTCACTGTATGATGAACTATGCCACACAAAAATATTATAATTTTTCCAGATTAGATAAAAGTTACGGTAACGGTAACGGTACCTACCAATTATGATAAACGCGTTAACAATTTTTTTTGGAATAAGAAAAATTTGATAGCACTTGGTATAATTTTTCTAATTTTTACAAAAAGGCTGCGCAATTTTAATAAAAAAACCAATGAGTTAGTTTTTGTGTAGTTTTAATCAAGAAATTCAAAAACATTATCAAAACTGAAAAAATCAGTGACTTCCACGTGCCGTCTCCTTTATCTTATTCAACCGTGCAGAGGACTCACCACGCAGGGCCGTTCCTACCGGTGGGGTGTTGCGTGTCCATCACGCAGGCGGCCGATTGCAAGGGGCGGGTGGCCGCTCGAAACCGATTTTATACAAATTTAAATTTAAAAAAATAAGTAATTTGAGAATAAAACATCTCTGAAAAATGCAAACCACGAACAAAAAACAAAACACCACTTTATTGTTAGTCGAAATCTCAATTTTTGTTTTTTTGCGTTTATTACAGATATTTTAACACAAAATCAATAATAAATTTGAAACTATTACCAATAATTTGTGTTTTCATTTTTCCCTTTCAAATAATTTTATTTTTTTTATTTTGGTCTTCCTCGATACAAATTTGTTTGAGTGAGTCTTACACAGAATTACAAAAGCAAAACAATTACATGCACATTTATTATATCTACAAAAATCACTAGTTTAGGTAAATAATCACAGTCTATGAAACATTAGAGGTTATCACATTTTTAGGACATTTACAGATTACAATTTTCAAAAAACTCGGACACATTATAGAAAGCTTGTTCTACGAGGTAGTTCTTTATAACTGTTTTAAAGCGCTTCGCAGGTAAATTTCTAGTGTTTGCGGACAACCCATTGAACATCTTAAAAGCTGCGAAAAAAGCTGGTTGTTTTTGTGTTCGGGTACTGCGATTGAACGGTAGCACTATTTTGTCCGCTTGGCGTGTGCCGTAATCATGAGACGCAGAACTAAATTTAATTAAATTTTCTTAGAGTCCCTGTATATTATAGGTTACTACTATATACAGGATCTCTAAATTTTCTTTAACATTAGCACCCTCTATCAACCAATGTCCAAAATACGACAAAAAACTAAGATAGGAATCTGTAAAATCATATCAAATCTTTCTTGTGAAGTCCCGAATTGGTTCGTACTAATTCAAGTAAATCCCCGGGTGACGTATTTTACCGAGGGTATAAATATCACCCGACGAAAAAATGCGTTCATTTGTGAATGGTGGAAGCAATATGTAGGTGTAAAATACTGAGACCCATTGTTATTTTTGTGCCCTTATATGGAAATAAAATATTGTGGTACTGATTAAAGATCTATATTACTCAGTTACTTCTATCATACTTCATCATAATAAAACGTGTGTTGTAGAGCCTGGTTATTAAGGTAAGCTATTGATATACGTTTTTTTAATTTATATGATTTTCACGTAATAGCTGCTTTGATAGTCTTAACGACTCGGTCCCGCGGCCTCGTTGGAGGGCGGGCGAGGGCTAACTACTACTAATGGCGACTCTTGTTGATTTGGCCCTGGCAACTCAGTCGGCCAATGGTGTTCTCCCTGGTAGGCGGAGCAGACCTAAGTGCAAGCGCGAGAGAGAAAGAGAGAGAAAACAAAAAGAATGATATTTACAAAGGTTTTTAATTGTTTGAACATATATACCAAAAGAGAAAATAATAGGCCATGTATTGGATGACGCCTCGAAGCTTCTGGTGGGGTGGGGTCGCCGTGTTTCGTCCCGGGGCTCTTCCTCTCGTGGGGAGGGGCGTGCGTGCCGGGGACGGCGGAGGTTCTGGCGCTGGAGGCGGCTCGGAGGGCTAGGTGTGCGGCCTCGCCGGCTCGTCGGGCCGGATGGCTGCGGATTGGGGGCGCCTGGGCGATGGTGACGGGCGGCGGCGGTGTCGGCGGTGGCTGGACGGTATGCGCGCTGGAGAGGAGCGGAGGGACGGCCGGGGCGGTCGCGTAGCTCCTTGGTCTGCCGCGGATCCCTCCTGTGATAGTGGGGTGTACCCTGGACCTTGCTTCGGACCGGCAGGGCTACTGTGGGGAGCTGGGGGCGGCGACTCGACTCGGCGGGGGCGCAATATGCGTCCCACAAGGACTGCAGTTCCCGTGTCTCCTCGGCACTTAGGTGCAGCTCCAACTCCACTTCCAACTTTCGGGGGCGGCGGAGGACCTGTCGCTGGCGGCGGTGCGGGCGGCGCGGTCCGGGCGGAGTCTGGTCGTACAGGGCTTCCTGTCCCGTGGGCGTGTTTTGGAGCTCCGGGGTCCGTGGGCAATACTGCGGGGATGCGATGTCCGCGCGGTGGGCGGCGGCGGCGGGCGATTCTGAGTGCGGCCGCAACTGTAGACACGGTGTGCCTTGAGGGTCAAGGGCGACTCGGGGTTGGGGGTAGGTGAGGGGCCGAACAGGCGTTGGAAGGTCTCCTGGAGTCTGTAAAAATAGATGAGACTGATTAGTGCGTGGGGGGGGGGTGGCGTCCTCGGAGAGGCCGGCTGGCGCGGCGGTCCTGTGAACGGGGAGGAAGGAACGTCCTTACTCCATGGAGGCGGTGACTCTGCAGGCGATGGACGGCAGTGGTTTGGGGGGGGGGGTGGGCGGCGGCCGGTGTCGGGCGGCTGGATCCGGCTTCGCTTGGGCAAATTCGGCTAAGTGCCAGGAGCTCGGCGAGCACCACTGGCGACTAAATTCGAGTCCGCGACTTTTTCTAAGTCCCAGGAGCTCGGCGAGCACCGCTGGAGACTAAGTGCGGGCTGAAGGAATTTTCTAAGTCCCAGGAGCTCGGCGAGCACCGCTGAGACTAAGTGTTGCTGAAGGAATTTTCTAAGTCCCAGGAGCTCGGCGAGCACCGCTGGAGACTAAGTGTCGTTGAAGCTGGAGTAATCAGGCTGGCTGGACCGAGGGCGGTGGCTGCTGGATGCTGGCTGAACTGCTGGCTGGAACTCCGTGCCCTCTCAAGAAGCCCGGGGTTTATAAAGGTCTTGCCGGCTTTGTTTGCCGATTCCTCGCTCCCGATTGCGTGAACGGCAGTGGGGACGTTTGCAAATTTGATAGAATTGGATTCGCGGCTTGATCTCCGCGGCGCGAAGCGCTATCTTATCGCTGACATGGCATGCTTCTGTCTTCTTAAAACTTGAATTTTGAGTTCTTATTCGACATGTTTCGCCCGCATATTAACAAAGTTAGGATTGATTAAATTATTTCTATACTATAAGCCGCGCGGTTGTGACGCCGATCTTTTTAGATGCCGCGGCGTTTGCGGGCTTATCACTCTCGAGAGGAAAGAAACAAAAATCTCTGCATTGTTTGCGCTTTCTAAGACTTGAATTTTGCGTTCTTATTCGACGTGTTTCGCCCGGCATATTAACAAAGTTAGGAATACTTAAATTATTTTTACAATAGAAGCCGCGCGGTTTGTGATTCGCGGACTTCCTGGTACCGCGGCCTTGCTGCCCCGTGCTTCCAACTGTTTAGGCGATTTTTTTCGCATGCTCGGTGGTCGGTGTTTTCTTTAATCAATCAGCCCTCGCGGCGTGGGTTTTCATTGTTCCCTCGATTGAACGCGAGTTTTTAATGCCTGGATTTTATTTCAGACTATCCGTGCCGGTGTTTATTGATTGCTCTTTGAGTTTTATTTTCTAAACTGCTTAATCCTAAAACTGTCTGTTCCTCTCGTCCGCTGCCAATCTTCGCAAACTTTATAGTTTTATGGTGCTGTTATTTCGGCCCTTTGCCTACTTGGAAAAAAAATTATGCTTTCTACCGCGGGCGGCTGCGGATTATTTCATACGTGCATTGTTTACGTTCACCCTGACCTTATAACATTAGTAAAAAGGAAAAGAAACAGACCAACACCTCAATTCGCGTAATGTTGGCCCTTTTTAATTAATGCGCCAGCTTCCCTGTGTTTTTGAGCGGTTTACTGCCCGGAACACTTCCTTTGTCGCGCTGTCATCTTGTTTTGATGGGTTTATGAAGGTTATGCTCTGGGCCGTAATGCGGCAGCTCCTTGTAAATTTTTGGGACGGCTGCCGCTATGCAGATGTTTAAACTGCTTCTTTGAATTTTGGCGATCTGGTAATGAATGCCGCGTTTTGATACTTGTTGCGTGGCGAGGGCGTAATCGAAGTAAATTTTGATAATGGAGGCCCTTGCGTGCCTCCTGAATCATATCAGTCTATTAAGACTGTAATCTAGAAGTAAATTAAAACAAAACTTTTTTAAATTTATTCAGATGTCAAGCTCGGAACGACGACGAACTAAAAGACTCTCTGGAGCCGCTTACAGAAAAAGACAACTGTCTAAAGAAACTGAAAAAGAGAAGTTGCGGGGCTCTATAGAACAATTTTTGAAAACTCCTGGAGCAGAGGAAGAAAGTGGAAGCACAGCTGGAGATCCTTTTGTTTCAACGCCTGACAGTCAGCAAGTCGTCCCCATAGAGCCACAGACAGGGCCGCGCCGCATATTTTGGTTGCCTGTGTGCGGATATTTTTTGTTGCCCCTAACTCTAGTAGTACTTTCAAAAGTAAAAAAAAACTTCAAACTCACAAAGAAATTTCCTAAATTAAAATACAGAATAAAAATATAAAATAAAATACAAAAAAAAATTAAGTTTATAGCAAACCTTAAGAAGTTTAATACATAAATAAAATGGCTGAACTTTTAACAAATTAACAGTAAATATAGGCACAAACATATGATTAGAATAAATCTAAGTATTTACAAGAACTTAACCCGCCTGGTTTTTATTTCCGAAAACTTTTTTATAAATTCATGAAGTTGTAGTTGCTCTGCATGTTCATGTTCTATTGAAATTGTAGCCATATTGACCAGTCTGGTTTGGGTCATGGTGGTTCTCAAATAATTTTGTATAATTTTGAGTTTTGAAAATGATCGTTCGCCGATGTTACTGATACAGGCAAAGTTAGTAAAATTCTTAGCGCAATCACAGTGTTAGGAAACGTAGTGCATAAACTGTTTTCTAAAATATATTCCAGTACGTTAAAAGCAGTCATACTAGGTCTTAGCATACACTTCAAAACATTTATTTCTTGGTAAAGTTCTAGGGCATCAATGTCCGTTTCATTTCTACTACTGTCAGACAGTTTTAGTTGTAGGTCTTTGCAGTTATTTAAAATGGCTTCATCTTCAACTTCTTTTAAACCGTGCACATTATAAAGAAAATTAAACATGCTACTGTGTTCTTTTATTAGGTCAAATCTATTATTTAAGGAACTTAAAGCCGTGTCTATTACAATCAAATAAAAATTAATTTTGAAATTTAATTCGGGAGTATGCACACTTTCATCTGAATGTTCATACTGAAATTGGGTTTTCTTTTTTCTTCGTGGCACAGTGAAATTATCGAGAAATTTTGGTTGTACCTCCATCTCTTCAGCTATTTGTTTTGCAGTATATATACAGTCGGAAAAACCTTCATCGCTACGTTTTGTTTGAAAAAATGTGATGAGATATATATATCCAAAAATATTCCAAGATTTAACGTTGGCTGTTGGATCATTTTACTTACATCAATTTTTGAAAAAATTTCATGCCAAACTGCAATACAGCAATAAAATTTAAAAGATTGAATTTTGGCTGCTAAACACTTGGCTTGATGGCGCGTAGTAGAATCTTTATTTGAATCTTCTACAATATCTAGTAATGCGTCGTGAATTTCAGGAAGTTGAAATCGCAAAGGTAAAACTGCACCAATTCTACTCTCCCACCTTGTTTGCGATATAGGCTTTAATGTTAAACTGTGTATGTGAGTTTCTAAAACTCCCCATCTTTGTGTGGACGAAGAAAAAAATACAAACAGCTCTTGAACTGTATTAAAAAAAATCAACAGTTTCGAAATTGATTTTTGCAGCGTCATTAACTACAAGGTTCACACTGTGGGCTGAACAAGGCACGAAAAGGGCACGAGGATTGATGTTTAAAATTTTTCTCTGTAAACCGTTGTGAACCTCTCTCATATTCGCTCCATTGTCATAACCTTGACCACGCATGTTGTAAATGTTCAAATTTAGATCCTCCAATTTTGCTATAACAAATTCACTTAACCCTTCACCTGTCGAATTTGTAATAGGGCAAAAACCTAAGAAATATTCATGGACTTCTACCTTTCTAGATGTGGTGTTTAGTTTTACGAAACGAATGATTATCGTTAATCGTTCCATGTGACTAGCATCGGGTGTGCAGTCTAATATTAAAGAGACATATTTTGACTCTTGTACCATTCCCAAAATAGATTCTTTTATTTCCTTTGACAATAAATTTAGGATTTCGTTCTGAATTTTGTCGCCCAGATAAGTGGGCATATATTTCAAACTTTTTGAAGTTTTAATTCGTCTTACGTGGGCTGACATAGTAGCATCGAATTTAGACACCATTTCAACAAGTTTAAAAAAAAATCCCGTTATTGGCATCATAAGGTTTATTTGATTTTCCACGAAACGCGAGATTTTGGCGAGCCAAAAATTGTATGAAGTATAATAATTCGTTCAATACCGAGTACAATAACCAATTTCTTTCGCATTTCTCGCCATTTGGCAATGTCCTATAACAATATACGTCAGAAAATTTGCGTCCCTTCTCATCGGCAGGATAGTTACGTTTTTTTACTTGCTTAGGTTGATTTTGTACCAAGATTTGAATAGAGTTATTTGATAAATTATCTGGCCACATACCAGAATCATCACTTATTATATCTTCGGCAAGTTCGGATGGGAAAGGGGCTGTTACATGCTGATGAATTTCCTCTTGTCCGTCTCCTAATTCTTGCTCAGTTTTTTCTGCAATGTCTTCAGGCGGTTGTTACTGGGCTTTACTGGTAGATGTAGATGGCCGGAGATGTTCTTGAATTTCCTCTTTCCCCTCTTCTAACTGCTCCTCAGTTTTTTCTTCAATGTCTTCAGAGGACTCTTGCTCGGCTTTACTAGTAGATGTAGATGGTTGCGGGTGTTGTAATTTCAAATATTTTTCTAATGCCCCAGCTTGTTTTTCTACATTTTTTCGTTTTTCTAGTTGCTTTTTTCTATGTTGATAACCAGATTCTTGTTTTCTCGGCATTGTTCAGCTGTAGTAATTAAATGTCTGAAAGCATAACAAAGTAAAGAAATGAGAAAAAATTCAAAACGAATTTCAGCCCCGAATAAAAAGAATTAAAAAATTGAAAATTATTTGATTACTTACATTTTTCGCTTTTGTCTCCGTACTACTTCTATTGCAACACTCAACACAACTTGCACACTTTTATCACTTGAATGCGGAAATGACAATGAACCCGAAAATGTTATTTTCTCCCTAAGAGAAATAAAACTAAAAATAAATCGAATTGCTGCAGCCAGAACAGTATTAAATAATCCTTTTAAAGATTCGTACGTGCTTAATATTTATTTATAAAGTTTTCCGGTGTGTGATCGCGTTTATCAAGATAAGACGGATCGGTTTACATAATCAACTCGGTAGGCATGAAATGTTGTTTTTCACTTTTTGATAATTTGTATTAGATAGGGAGACCCAGTAATAGAAGAATAAAACATTCCCTTCGTGTTGCCCCTAAACGGACTGTTGCCCGTGTGCGGTGCACACACCGCACACTGGGGCGACGCGCCCCTGGCCACAGATTCCATCGACTTCGGCAGAGTCTTGTACTCCAGAAGAACCAGAGGACATTGAAAGTGGGAGTTTAGAAGATCCAGCTTCATGGCCTAAATCACTTGATAATTCAACAATTGAAGTATCAGTAAAAATAGGACCTACACAAGTAAAAAATTTTTCATTTCCTTTAACAGAACAAGGGCGCTTTTCGGTTCATTATTATACACGAACATTAGCAAATGGTGAAAAAATACCTTGTATGTGGCTAATTTATTCCATTAAGTTAAATTGCGTTTTTTGCTTTTGTTGCAAAATTTTTGGGACCAAAAATATTCAGTTAACAGATGCTGGTTTTTCAGATTGGAAACATCTTTCTAATAATTTATCCAGACACGAACGATCAACTGATCATATTCAAAATTATAAATTATGGACTGAATTAGAAAAAAGATTGAGTACTTACACAACAATCGATCACCAAGAACAACGTATTTTTAATTTGAAACAACAATATTGGTGTAATGTTTTAGAACGTATTGTTGCAATTATATTATTATTGGCAGGGCAGTGTTGAGCATTTCGTGGGTCATCCAATAAATTATTCGAATCAAACAATGGAAACTTTTTGAAGACGGTTGAAACATTTGCAAAATTTGATGCAGTTCTTTCGGAACATCTAAAAAATATTCAAATCAGTAAAATTTCACATAAACGTATGCCTCATTATTTAGGAAATAGATTACAAAATGAATTGATCTCACTTACAGCAAATAAAATCAGAGAACAAATTAGGGAGTTATTGTCAAAAGCAAAATATTATTCAATTATTCTAGATTCAACCCCAGACTCAAGTCATACCGAACAAATTTCATTCGTTGTTCGATTTGTTATAATAGATGATAATAAACAAATTAAAATTTGTGAACATTTTCTCGGACTTTTTCCTATTATTGATGTGACTGGTGAGGGTTTATACGATTTTGTAATAAAACTTTTGAAAAATTTTAATATGGATATCTACAATATGCGTGGACAGGGTTATGATAATGGTGCAAATATGCGCGGAAAACATGTAGGATTGCAACGCCGAATTTTAAATATCAATCCTCGAGCAATGTTTGTACCTTGTGCTGCTCATACCCTAAATCTAGTGGTTAATGATTCTGCCAATGTTACCTTGCAAACATCGGAGTTCTTTAATCTTATACAAGAATTATATACATATTTTTTTTCTTCGCCATATAGATGGAATTTATTTAAAACTAATGTACCAAATTTCACATTAAAAGCTGTTAGCTCAACTAGGTGGGAAAGTAGAATTAAAGCTATTACACCTCTGCGATATCAATTAGGGAAAATTTATGATAGTCTAGAAGAACTTGTAAATGACAAATCACGCGACATTAACACCAAACAACAAGCCCAAGCATTGGCCTTAAAAATTAATAGTTTTAAATTCGTTTGTTCTGTAATTATTTGGCATGATGTTCTGTCTAAAATTAACTCCGTCAGTAAGATGCTTCAAGGTGTGAATACAAATCTAAAAGATTGTTCAAATGCGTTAAAAAATTTAGTAGATTATTTGGAACAGAAAAGAAATGACCACAGTTTTGAAGCGTTTATAGAAGAGGCGAAAATAATTGCTACAGAAGAACTTGATATAGCAACGGAATTTCCCCCAACTAATATAATTCGTCCACGTCGAAAAAAAAGACAATTTGATTATAAAACCCCTGATCAGCCTATACTTGACCCAAAGTTGAATTGTAAGATTAATTTTTATTTTACTATTTTGGATACCGCCAAAGTATCTATACAGGAACGTTTTGAACAATTACAACGTTACAGTGACAATTTCAAAGTGATTTATGAATTTCCTATTATGGACGATAATTCAATGAAAAAACACTGTACAGATTTATCCTTAAAATTAGAAGACTCTGTCAGAAAAGAGGCTGATGTAAACGCCGTAGAATTAAGTGATGAATTAAAAAATTTAAAATTACATTTCCAATCTGTTGAAACACCATCTAAAATTCTCAACTACATTGTTACAAATAATTTACTTGCGACTTTCCCAAATACAGCAATTGCCTTAAGACTTCTACTGACTTTACCTGTCTCAGTTGCGTCAGCAGAAAGGTCTTTTTCAAAATTAAAAATAATTAAAAACTTTTTACGCTCGGCCATGAAGCAAGAAAGATTGTCAGATCTTTCTGCTATATCTATAGAGAGCGACTTGGCAGAAGCAATTGATGTCAAGAACCTTGTGACCACTTTTGCGTCTGTCAAAGCTAGAAAAGCTAAATTCTAAGATATTAAACTTTGTATTTGTTTTTTTTTTTTTGTATTTGTACAATTTTATTTTATAGGAGTATTTCTTTTTATTTTATTTTATAAAATTGTTATTAATAATGTTTTTTAACGTAAATATATTTTTTAATTGCTTGGAGGGGGGGGGCGGCTATTTTATTTTTCACGAAGGCGGCCAAGAAGCTAGGAACGGCCCTGTAAACGAATATACACTATATATCACTACTGGACGTAATCATAAAAATGATTAGACGTTTAAAATGTTTTGTTATCAATTTTAGAACTAGTAGTGCTCCAAAGCGTCTAAAAGAAAAAACGGAAGAGTTCCTGCAGAAAGGACTTGAGTTATTAATAGATGAGGGAAATTAAAATGTTGCTACTCTTACTCCCGTTATGAAAAGATTGCATTTAATGGATTTTTCAAATCAAATAACATTTGTACTAGTGGATCTTCTGATCAAACAAATTCATTACATTTTTATTTGCCTTATCAAGGGCAGGTGAAATTTCCTGGTAAAATTGGACAATGGAAGTGATGAAAAGAAAATTATGAAAAACAAATCGAAGCTTAGAAAATTTTAACACAAAAAGTATAGTTACATAAATTATGAGTGGAAGAAAAAAATATTGCTGAAAACGTTAAACTAAAGTAGCATTTCGAAGAAAAAATAACTATAGATCAAGCAAACGTAACAATAGAAGATCATTACGAATTAGACAACGCAAGAAATAATAAAGGTAGTAAAGGTTAAGATATAAAAATAGAAAACATAACTGAGGCAGTGAAATTGTTAAAAAGCAGGTCTTGTCAAAATAACTACGGAGACGGCTAAGAACTTGGAAATAAAGTATTTTGAAATGAGATAACGCAAGAAGACCAAGAGACTTGATTATATTTAATTACACCATATACTTATGTATCGCAACAAGTATTTTTTTAATTTCTGGTATTCGAGCAGATGCAGTATTGTCAACATAACACAATATATGTTCCAAGGTTGGGCGGCAATTTTCTTGAATTCTTGGGTTTGGTGTGATACATATACCGGGTGTCAACGAATTTATTAGACAAGTCATATCTTCTAGAGTATTAAGTGTATTAAAATGAGATTTGGTATAGGTAAATGGTATAGGGAGAGGAGAGTTTTCGCATATTTTTCACTTTTCGGTCACTTCCGGTTTTACCGGAAATGGCTCCGATTTCGAATTTTTAAATGGAACACCCTGTATATTTTTGCATATTTGGATTTCTGAGACAACTTTGGGTCAGAATGTGACATTTTAAAAAGTTTTTAAGCCTACTTGATTTTTTTAGAGCCACTTTTAATATGGCATCTAGGTGGCCATGATCGGACGCAAACTAATCTAAGGACCTCAGGTGATGTCAGAAAATTACAATCGCAAAGTTTTAGTGATTAGTATGATAGATAGGAATAAGACAAATTGGCAAAATCACGTTTTCTTGTCTAACTATTTTTTTTCAAATGGCGACCCTTTTTTGACAAGCGCTTTCCGAAAAGAGGATTTTTTGGCAATTCTAACGATACTACTTTATTTGCGATTAGATTAAAAATAAGCTCATAAGTTAAATATTTCTAAGCAAAATACTGGATAATAATTTATTTACTTTGGTCAAGTGTGCCATGGATAAGTTTTAAAATGTCACATGATGATCCAAAATTGTCTCAGAAATCTAAATATGCAAAAATATACAGGGTGTTCCATTTAAAAATTCGAAACGGGAGCCATTTCCGGTGAAACCGGAAGTGACCGGAAAGTGAAAAATATGCGAAAACTTTCCTCTCCCTATACCATTTACCTATACCAAATCTCATTTTGATACACCTAATACTCTAGAAGTTATCACTTGTCTAATAAATTCGTTGACACCCGGTATATGTACAATAATTAAAATTTTAATGATTAGGATGCTTGAGGACGCGTTGGTGGCGGTTGTGGTTCTTTTTTCCTCTGCGGATTCGAGCTTTCGGGTTCGGGGTTGGCAAGGGCTCAAATACAAAGCAGTTAAGAAGCACATGTGATATGAAGAGCAATCCAAGGGAAGAGTCGGCGAGGCAAAATTACTAATGACGAAATTACAGACGTGCAAAATACAGGACATAACAAAATGGACCAACAATAGTCGGAAGTATTGGAACAGACACGTTAATAGGATGGGTACCCATAGCTTGACAAGAAGATCAAAATAAAATCGTCCAGCAGATGGAAAACGACAGCCAGGAAGACCTCCCAAACGCTGGACCAAAAGTTGGGTTTCCACATCAGAGGAGGCATAAGAAGAAAGTTTGAAAAAACAGGCTTTTGGCCTATATTACAAGAAGAAGAAGAATAAGAGGTTGGCAAGGGCTTAAAGAGTCACTTTACCAAAGTGTTGGGCCTAGAAAAAGAAAAGGTAAAACCCCAGGGGCTGCTTTGACCTGGGCGTGGCGGTAGCGAGGATGAACAATGGTTTGGCCTCCAGGAGATGGCTCAGTGCCAGGCGTTGAGCCTGAATGGAGCTATGTAGCTGGTGGAATACCGGCGGCCTTTTGGAGAAGAGTAGCTCCGGTGCGACCAGGAATAGTCTCTTACCGAGGATGCTTCCATGCTCTGTAGGGATCTGACTGCAGAGCTGGGGTGGACAGGAAGAGTTTAGCTTCAAGAATGTATCTGCCAAACTTCTTACGCGAACGAGTTAGTTCAACCTGCAGAGCTTGTCTGCCAAAGGTCTTTGATGAATGAGTTGGTTCGACCTGCAGAGCTAGTTTTCCTTTTTTACTGATCGTCGGAGTATTTAAACACCTTGCAGCCGTTATTTTCAAAGGTCGGCCTTACAATCGGGATCAATTTCGTATGTTTTATTAAATCTAGTTATAAGTTGTTATATGAGTCTGCACCATGTTGTAGTTGACCAAAAACCGCGCATTTTGATTTGAGATATATTTTAATTTTTTAAAGGAGAAAAATGTGATTATACAGAAATGTGTAATAGAACACCTGATTTATTTAAAAAAATCAGTGCTTTAGTTTTTTCTTAAAACTTATTTTTTTTATATAACAAAATACGTCATGATGCACGGCACAGTTATTTAGAGAAATGCCTTGCATCATGTTTTTATGTAAAATAAATAAGTTTTTAAATAAAAGAAACTTTTTGATACATATTTTCTAATAATCAAATTCGTGTAGGTAGCCTACATTAAAAGTTTCTAACGAAACCATTTACATGGGTTGCTAATTTCAATCGCTTAAAGTCATACGTAAAAATTAAGAAAAATAAATTAATAAATAATTCTGCTATTGGTAAAACATATCTGCCAATTTTTATTTTAATGCCCTTTTCAAGTTTTCAGTAAAATTACAAAAATCTAATTATAATTCCCCTCTTTAGTATAATATTACACTGCTCTTTTTGTAAGTTGCAAGCCAAGTTGTAATAGTATCTCCCTCAGCCCTACTTAAGATGCCAAATTATAATATATACCTACTTCTCAGTCCCACGTTGCAAGATAAATTATAATACTACCTTCTTCCTTTGGTAGTTATTACAAATTAAATATACTCGTTTACTTAATAATAAGAAGTAGTATCAGGTATAGTTTGTTATATACTTACCTTACTCCTTATTGAGTTCAATTAAAATTGACATCTCAATATTCAAATATGACATTTGAAATTATGTCATGTGATTCTAATTTTAAATACCTCGGCTAGACAGTTATTGAGCAATTAAACTCCTCATTTCCAGCTGAATGAGTTAATGTTCAATCAACAACTATTATTATTAAAAACTGAATTACTATAAAATATTAATGAATTGATTTCGTTAATCAAAAGCACTCCTTAGTACATCACATTGAACTTATTGCTTCTTTAGTTAGTACTTGAAAGTTTGGTCTGATAGTTGTTAAAATATTTAATCAGATGTTTAATTGTTCCCAAACTTGATTTAAAATTATCTGTAAATGCCTACTTCAAAATAAGTAAATTTCAAATTATAATGTCCGAAAACGTCGAGTACCCGAATCACTATGTAAATTTAGAAAACTAATATTCTAAATTACGCTCTAAATATAAAATTACAATTGTTTCTACTAATTTGTCGTTCCAAACTTGTTATATATTTCTTAATGATATATAAGAAATAAGCACTAACCTTCTTGAAGTATATCTTGTACCCGTATATATTAATACCAGCTCCTAACTGGATGTTGATCTGCAAACACCTCCTTTGGGTTGTTCACGACCAAAACAATCTCGTTGCAGCTCTCTGATCCCTTAATATCTGCATATACAGTTCTACAGTATACCACAAACACAAACACTTACACCTTTTTTACTGGTTTCGAAATAAAATTTACCACTTCAAATGGCTTCAAACTATCTTGAATTATATTTTTAATAATAGTTGTGACTCTCAGTCAAATTTGATCGTAAAGAATATCGTATTACTTTTGCGTATCAAATATACAATTATTACTTTTCACAATTAAAGGAAATCTAGCCCTTTAACGTGATTATTTTAACGTCGATTATTATTTTCAAGATACTTTTTTACTTCATGTAAACAACCACACTGGTTGCCCATTACTACCCTACCAGTTATCTACACACAACTGTTATCACATGATATCCATTGGATATCTGGATATTATTTTTGAATTAAATTAATCATCCACAGAGCATGCTGCATTACATTAGCAGCATGTGTCAACGTATTCTATAACTCCTTTAAGTTTGGCACATTATTTTTTAAACATCCTGGATACATATCAGAGGTGTGCACTATTAATTTTTTCTGTATTAGGGGTACACGATCAAAACAATTTCGAAACCACTAGTCTAACCAGCCCAAGAAACATTATTCCGGTAAAATTAGCATTGAAGAAAGCTTAAGAGAAGCTGTTGCTCTCCAAGAACAAGGTCGAACATCAAATATGTTACTATCAAATTCACCAACACATTTTCCAGGCCCATCAACAAGTTCATGAAGAAAGAAGCAACCACAGCCATTCAGCAGTTATGATTGTGGTGATGGCTCATTGAAACTTGGGCTGGAATGTATGTATGTATGTATTATCGATAGCCTTATTTACCTTGCGATGTAGAGGCTGGTGCTTTATGCTCAACTTTCCCCGGATTCGCAGCAACCATTGTGTGAGGTGCGTGTCATGGTCATGCGTTGACCTTGTTACTCTATCTTTTAGGTCTGTGGTTCTGAGTAGAGCACAATTAATTTGGTGCCCAACTGTGAATGGTCTCACCGAGCCCGATTCCAATTGCCAAAGCTGCGGAAAAATTTCGGCCCCCGCGGGATTCGAACCGAGGACTTGCTTAATGCAAGCCTAGCGCTTACCTAACTGCGCTACGCGGCTTCTCTGGGCCGGAGTGTACGGAAAATGCGAATAATAACAGTCTTACTAATTTTATTCATTTCCACAGTTACATAGTAATATAAAAAACAAAGAGAAGATAACATTAATAAGAAAGTAAATTAATGTGCTAAGTAATAAAATAGTCGAGCAAAATACATATAGTTATTAGTAGGGTGCTTTAGACAGTTCTGGGACCCCCCACACCATTTTCAAGCGAAAGATCAGTCACAGGGTGGTCCCAGAACACCCTACTATTATTTTTTAACTATCAGGAGACCGATTTGGCTTAATGTAGGGGTATTTTAAAAAAGATCTATACAGAGTGAGCCTTGCAAAAGTGATTTTGACACACCTGGAAATATAAACCAATACCCAGAATTCTTTATTGATATTGTCAGTAAACCAAGCAACATAGAAATACTTAACGTTAAACGTCTGCTGAATGCGGTTGTTAATTTCGAAGAACCCATAAAGGTAAAAGTAACTTACTGTACCAGATGCTGGTGCTATGGACACATTAAAAGTAACTGCACAAGACCCCATTGCTGCTACAAATGTGCAGGAAATCACAATTACAAAGCTTGCTCAAGGTTGGCCTTTAAAATACACAACCACATCTTGAACATCAAGTCGTTATCACACACCAAAATCAGCCAAATTATTTAAGACCCAGTCAAGTAAACAATGGAAATATAAGCTCCCATATTCCAGCGCCAGTGTCAATAAGGAATTCAAATTCGAATGTTTCTACCAAATACAGTAGCAAACCAACAGCAAAAACTCAGTTGTCGAACAGATAAAAATATTAAATACCTACATAATAAGATAGATAAATGACTAATCGAATTTTTAATAAAAAGTAATAGTCATGGCTCTACACCATACAATAGCCTTATAGAATGCCAACGGCTTAGCCTTACATAGGCAAAAAGTAGAAATATTTCTAATAGTGATGGGCATAACCGGACAATTTTCATAACCGAATTATTTGCATTCGAATGATATTAATAACCGAATGATTATTCGAATAATCATTCAAATACATTTTGGCTCTCGATTCGTTTCGATTTCGCCGGTCTGCCGGTTACGCGGTTCAGCGTCATCTGCATCGTCACCGTAACTTGCAGATAGCAGAGGAACTCAGTTAATCGTTAATTATAATAATTGTATAAATGATTTTTATTTGATTTCTAAGGAATTTGTGCAATAAGTAATTGTGGATATGAATGAAATATATCTGGATACACCTTTATTGTTTTCGATTGCTGGCGATTTACAATAATATAATAATTAATAATATATTGTTGTATTTGTAAGAGTTTTACGACTCGCTATTCTGCATTAGCTCCATTACTCCCTCATTCTTCCGATCTATAACCAAAACATAATATGTACATTATGTGTTATGTATTGGAAATTAATAGGTATTTATTAAGAAGTGTAGAAAGAAAGAAATATGCGGCACTGCTTGCTAAGCGCAATAAAAAACAGTGGTAAAACGTTTATGTTTATCGATCGGCCGGGTTAAAGGCGGCAAACAATTGATTTATGTTCATATCATATGACGACGGATCGACTGGGGGCCTCAACTGGCAAGGAAGCAAGGGAGAAAACTGTAGAGCGAGACGCCCAAATGGTGTTTTCAATACAATCTGCCTTGCTTATGCTTATGAGTTATGAATGACGTATTATTTACAGAATTTCGATCACTCGCAGGTCGCTCAGATACGGCATGTAGTACGTATCAGGATGGGGTTATTTTTCATTCAAATACTTGGAACGAAAACCGAGTTACATAGGTTATTTAAATAACCGGATAAGCCCATCACTAATTTCTAACACATAATAAAATTGACATCCTTCTATTTAACAGGCACACAAGAGGAGACACAACAATGTTTATAATAATGAAACAAATCAAGCATTATGAAATACAAAAGTATAAAAAAAAACTAGCTGCAGACTATAAGTGTTGCCATTGAAGATTGGTATGGTACCTTTACAATTTGTTCTGCATACTGCCCACCAAGCCACCGCCCAAATAAAAAAGGAATGGCCGAGTACCTAAATTCTTTTGTAAGTAAATTTTTATTAGGGGTCGATTTCAATGCCAAGAGAACATGGTGTTCTTGGCTAACTGCACTTGGTAGAGGCAGACTGCTTTATCACATTGTACAAAGATTGCAACTTAGTCTCCTATCAAAATGTTTCCAAACTACCGGCCCTCAGATCCAGGGAAAATTCTGGATCTACTTGATTTCTTTCTTACAAAAGGTATTGCTACAGTTACCGTGGTGTTGTATTAAATCTGGACTTAATTCTGATCATATACCTGTAATAGCCACAGTCAGCAAACATTTACAGAAACAGAAAACCACCAACTTCATTCAAAAAGACAACGGATTGGTATCTTTACAAACAACTTATTGATTAAAAAGCAAACTGCTCCATTCCGCTAAGAACAAAAACAGATATAGAAGAACCAGCAAACGATCTCATTGGTTTAATACAAACCTCCGCATAGAAAGCTACTCCTTCAGTCTCCACAAAAAGATTAAACCAAAATTGTCTCGTAGAAGTTAAAGAAACAAAATAGCAAAGAAAAGGCATCTCAGAAGAATTTGGCAACATTCTAAATACCCTTCAGACAAGCAGCGATATGAGGAAGCATCTAGAGCAGTGGTCTCCAAAGTGAGGTACGCATACCGCAGGGGGTACGTGACTCGATACTTGGGGGTAGGCCAAGTCACATAAAAAAATTGAAAATCAATTGAAAATTAACAAATGTTAACTAGCATTTTAAATTACATGATGATGAACACTAAATATAGATGAATTGATATGAATATGAATTGATAGCGGTGACACTATTTTGTACTCTTATACAAGCCTCGTCTCATTGAATTTGGCCCAATCAGTAAAATTTTGTTTAGCAATGGCAAGATCTGCTAAAAGCAATAGAGAAAGTACATTTATTATTGTTTTTATTGCATTAATAACCAATTAATGAAATTACAACAAAAATTGAACACTGTTAAGCAAGTGAGAGCTATTTTAGCTATTTTAAAGTACAAGTTACATTTCAAGCTAAATTAGCTAAGATTACAAAATCATACAAATTCAGTTTTATCATTGAATGATGTCATATTTTCTCTTTCAAGCAGCCTCTATACGTTTGGGATAGTATTAACCAGGTCCTGACATTCATCTAGGGTAAAACCGTCCCAGATATCTTGAAGGCGCGATCGCAATTCTGGTAATGTTCTCGAGGATGTGCTTGTAACCTTTTTTTCAATATATGCCTCGTCTTTAGGGCTGATAAACCTACTGCAACTATCACCTACGCAGACTTTAAATCTGGATTCGTCGCTCCAGTGTACTGCATCCCATTGGTCTTGACGCCAATTTCTATAATCTTTTGCCCAGCGCAGCCTATTCTTCTTTGGTTGCACCATTAACAAAGGTTTTTATTTTGCCTGCAAAATAAATTGGTTTTTAGTGTTTTTGTAGAATGAAAATTAATAGAATAAAAACCTACCCTGTAAATTTTAAAATCAAGTTCTTTTGCTGTCCTGTGGCAAGTGGCCCTCGAGAAACTTTTTCGAGTTGCATTATTCCATAACACACTGAGTTCACCAAAATTAGAACGCCTATTTTGCTTTATTATTCTTCTTAACGCTCTTTTATTAATGTCAGTTATGCGAGATTTTTTCCAATTTTCAGCAATGAAACCGGTTGATTTATCCAAACGATTAATGTTGAGACAGTATATCAGGATAACTTCACAATTTTACTTATTTTTGCGCCAGATTTGCCATATTTTGACAGACATGATTATTTTACGAGTATCTTTCGTTACTGACTTTCCACTTACCATGTTTGGTCAACTTAAACTATTTAGCATAGGAATACCCACTTTTAATAGATACTACTTACACATTTAGAAACGTCAAACATCTTTAGATTGTTTTCATAAACTACAACTAACTTGATTATAGAATTAGCTGAAATGAGAAGTAATGATCGCATTAGGAAAACCTGGAATTTTGTTGCACTCATCAAAAATCATTTGTTTTAATATTAATTATTAAAAAAGTAAAAATAGCAGTAAAAATTAAAAACACGGTTCATAGTTCTACTATCTCTTCAAAAAAGAATCATAATTGCAACTTTTAAGTAATTGGAGGAAAATTAATGAAACGGGGCTCGTGTGTACCTATATCTGAGTTTTTTTTTATTTTAAGTATTTTAAGGGAAGCAACTGCAAACAATATAGAGAAATGGGAAATACTCTCGGAGAAATAAAAATAACAACGTCCCACTCAGTAACAATTATAATTGCATATGGGCCAAACAACTGTGAGAAATCGGAAAAAAAAAGTTTTGGGAGCTCCTAGAAGAAACATTAGAAAAGTGCAAAGGAGAAATAGTGATCCTCGGAGATCTGAACTGTAGAGTAGGAAATAAAGCGCAGATACCCAGCAGTGTAATTGGTACGTATGGAGAAGCAGTGGAGAACAACGGTAATTTGATACCCGTTAGGGTGACAGAATTTATTATAGTGTTATTATAATTACTGTTGCAAATATAAATAAATAATAAATCATTAAAAAGTAATAATAATAATAATATGCAGAGCATTAAACAATTTTTTATAATGTATTTGTTCCAGTTTCATACACCCTTAAGGGGTACGTTTTACCCCTGTTTAGTTGACACAGTGTTTAGAAGTGGTCCAAGATGCTATAGGTATCCTCTTCCGAGCATCACTTGTTCATATGGTTGAAATCGATCTAATTTATTGGTCAATCTGTTCGATATGACTTCCCTAATTTATATACATATGATAGTATATTACTGGTCTGCATTTCTTTAAATCTCCTCTAACAACTAGACTTTTTCCAATTTGACGATATTTTACCCTGGTTGAGGCTGTTATAATTCCTTGTACTTATGCTCTTAAGTAATTCTATAATAATTACTCCATTATCATTCGGGATCTTTTTGTTTTCAATTGCTCTGTTGCCATTTGTATCTATGTGGTAGTGAAATCGTGGAGGTTTTCTGTATAGTGCCTCATCAATTTTATTTTATCTATTTCTTGAACGTGGTTGTCCTTTCTCATTACATATAATTCCTCATAGAAACTTGCATCTCTGCCCATAATTTCCTTTCCTTTTAATTGTTTTGAAACATTACAGTATGCCTGCTGTTTATACGCATTTAATTTTCTGCCTTTGTTATTGTTTATAATTTTTTGAGGCCGAAAACTAACGGTTGGTTCGCACATTTAAATAAAAGTAGTTGAGTTTATAACAGTAATGCAAGACCTAAAAAAGTAACAAATGCTACATTCACATGTTACAATTATTCGCTTATACAACCTCCCTTACACTTGTGTTTGCAGCAGAGTCGTCGTTTAGTTTCGAATAGTTGGCACTCTCCTAGAAACCTCAATTCCTGATCGTACAACGAACAGGTTCTGTGTAGAACGCTAATTGCAATCAAGTTTATTGTTTAAAAATCCGTCCGCAAAGCAAGTAAACAGCAGGTAGCTCGTTACCACGAAGCGGTAAATTAAACTGAATAGTCGAAAACCTTCAATAGTTCAAGCTCGAAACAGTTAGGTAGGTACTTTAATAAGTTTCTGTATCATAATATCAACAGGCACGTTCGGGAAAAATTCCAAATAAAACTGCGGGTGATTCAAGTTGCACCTCGCATACAGTAATTAACCTTCATTACCCGATGTGTAAACTTAAACGCAGCATTAACTCGATGAACTAACTAGCGTGTATATTTAATTATCACCACATCGCACAGTGCCGGACCGATGGAAATTTGCGGCTACTTTTTACGTTAAACCTTCGAAAAGTTCTGAATGAATCGATGAATACAATTGACCGAAGATTGGTATTGTGTTGTCGATACATTTGGCTAAGATTGCTGAAAGTCTCAGGTTCAAGTTTCAGGATTGAGGGTAGACTTGCAGCCAATCTATTTTTTTTAAATTGAGTACCTACCAAACCTTCTGTCAAAGTAGAGAAGTAGTGCAAAACGTAATTCTACGCCGCTACCCTTGGAATAGACGATCTAAGCTGCTGCATTCCAAGTTGAACTTTTCCTTGAAATGCAAACTGTAATTTAATTGACAGCCATTTATTGTCCTGCATTGTTCAAAAATTGTTGGTGCTTCAACGTTGCTACACGCATTTCCAAAATTGTATCTAGATATATCTTCGTTATTTAATTACACTTGAAAATTACACACTGTTCCGAAAATGTGATCTATTATCAAACATTATGACCAAAACCAAGATATAATCTGCTCTTTTCTTGTCTTTGACAATTTTCTTCAAGACCAATATCTTCTTCTTTTCCTGATCCCTTGTACCACTACGGCGTCGAGTCAAGACCAATATCATAACTTGTAATTTTCGTTGTGGTTTTAGTCAGACGAATCTGTAATTTCGCTACTTAAAGTGAAATTGTCTACTAAACTAGTTCTGATTAAAAAATATCTCATGCATATTTTGTGATTGGTTTTGTGCAAAAACGGGTTCAGTCTTTGGTTTTTATATTTGAGTTATGAAGCTTGGAGTTTAAAATTATGTGTACGCATCAGCTAAAACGGGACTATAGTAATAACTAAAGAAGTTATTATATGTACCATATTCGCCACAAAAGGAAAACGGTGGTAAGCAATTATACATTATAGTGGATATTTAGAGCAGAAATTATTACACACTGAACGAACAACTGAAGAATATGAACATATAAAAACCAGCACAAAAGAAACCGCTCAGAAAGCCTTAGAAAAGAGAATAGAAACAAGAAGCCTTATTAGTGGAATAAAACCATATAGGAGTAAATTAGAGGGAAGGAGCGGATTTGCCTACTTGAAATTTCTGCAGTTTGAAATATTCAACAGACAAATAGAAGAGTAACACAAGAAGTTTCAAATGAGAATAACACGTAATGGAATCAATAATAAGAATATGGGGATCAGCCTCGAAGACTTTAAAGTTCATAAGTCGATAGCTTCCATTAATAACATTAAACCTAAAAAAGGGACAAAATACTTTTAAAATCATTTAGAAGAGAAACTACAATAGTTTAAGCTACAAACATCGTAGCAAGGGAGTCAGGTGGAAATGTAATATGGAAATGGAAAGGTTAGAAAGTAAGAAATAAGGAATTGTATGTGTGTAGTAGAAACTGTACCAGGAGAAGTGGAATAGATACAGTTAAATTAGCTTGAACATACGAAAAGAATGGAGCAAGACAGATGGCCAAGTAAGATATTGATATGGGTTCCACCAGAATACTTATAGAAAGAAAGACAGACACGAACAGATTGGATAAATGATGTGAATACGACTATGAAGGCTACACGTGCGATAAATTGCATGAGGATGGTAGGTACTATAGTAGATAAAGTAGAAAAGAGACAGGTAACTTGGCTTGAACACATGAAGTGAACGAAGGAAGGTCAATGACCGAGGAGAAAGAAAACCATAAAGAGAGTGGATAGATGATGTGAATGAGACCGTGGAGGCTAGAGATGTGAGAGATTGCATATATATGGTAGGAACTATGGCGAAAGAAGTAGAACAGATACAGTTAGCTTGGCTTGGACATACAAAGAGAATGTAGAAAGTCAGAAACGCAAGGACAATACTGAAATGGTTCTACCAGAATAAAAAAAGGAAAACCACCAAGAGAGTGCATAGATTATATGAATGAGACTATGAAGGCTAGAGATGCGAGAGATTGCATAGGTGTGGTAGGAACTATAGCAGAAGTAGAAAAAGGAGTGACTTGAACATACGAAGTGAATGAAGGAAGGCAGATGGCAAAAGAAAATATCGGAATGGGGCCCACCAGAAAGAAAATAAGAAAAAGAAAACCACCAAGAATCTCGATAGATGATGTGAATTAGACCATGAAGGCTAGAGATGTGAAAGACTATGACGACAATGCCTTTGGAAGGCTTAGAATTTTTACCTTTGCTGAAAGGTTCGACTGATAAAATACATTAAAACTGTGTTCACGATCAATGAAACATCAGTTAGCGGTTTCAGATCAGTAAAAAACAAAAATCCTAGTTTAAAATCCGTTGGTGTATATCACATTTCTTTCTCTTGCGGCTCGAGTTACATTGGGCAGATTGGTCGTTCCATTGATCTAAGGCTTCAAGAACATAATAGCGATTTCAAACACAAACGCATCATAAAATCAGCCGTAGCTGAGCATGCATTTACCAATGGGTACACCTTAGAATTTGAGCACGCTTGAGTACTTGCCAGAATACCTCACTACTTCCCACGAGTGATACGTGAAACCATAGAAATAGAAAAATATCCGAATAATATAAACAGGGAAGATGGCTTTAAGCATAGTAAAACGTGGACTCCTGTGATACACAATCTAAAGCATTACAACCACTGTGCGTCAGACGGCCACGCCCCACAGTTTCAAACTACGCTGCACTTGAATAACCAATCAGCGTTATGTCGCTCCGAGCAGCTGGCACAGAAGACTATAAATAGCTCCACACCAACCTTCAGTTCTTAGTGCGACTTTCACTCTACTGATGCATTCTGCAATATCTTGCGAAACGTTAGTCAATATGGGTGCTCAAATAGCAACAAGGTCAAAATCTGCTTACGTATAGTCATTCTCAAGGTATTCAAACAACACGAACCATCAAAGAGCATAGCTATCGCATGGATCCATGCTTGAATTCACAAGGTGCAAGGCACATTAAGCCAGAAAATACTGGGCGTCATCTACAAAGACTACGCGGTCTAAATCTAATTCATTTTTAACAAGAAGAATGGAGGAAGGTTGGTGGTCAAGAACAATATTGAAACGAGTCCTACCAACAAAAAGAAAGAAAGGAAGGCCACTAAGAAACTGCATAGATGATGTGAATGAGATCATAGAGGTTAAAAATGTGAGAAATGGGTACGGTAAGAACTATAGTAGACGAAGTAGAAAAGAGCATGGACATACGAAGAGAATGCACAAAAGTCAAGCAAAATATTGAAATGATGCCACTACAAAAAAAAAGAAAGAAGGACCGCGAGAAGACGCATAGATGCTGTGAATGAGGACACGAAGGCTAGAGATGTGAGAAATTGCAAGGGTATGGTAGCAACTGTAGCAGGAAAAGTAGACATAAGACAGTTAACTTGGCTTGGACATAGAAAGAGAATGGACGAAAGCAGATTGCCAAGGTAAATACTAAAATGAGTCCCACCAAAATGAAAGACAAAGGAAACCACAAGGAGAATGGATATATCACTGAGAGTTGACTTGGCTGGCTTGGATATACGAAGAGAATGGAGGAAAGCAGGTAGGCAAGGAAAATATGAAAATTGGTCTCAGCAGAAAAAAAGAAAAGAAAACCACGACGAGACTGGATAGATGATATGAATGACATCATGGAGGCTAGAGATGTGAGAGATTGCATAGGCATGGTAAGAACTATAGCAAAAGAAGTAGAAAAAGATTTAACTTGGCTTGAACATACAAAGATAATGTAGGAAGCCAGGCCGCCAAAGAAATAAAGAAAGGAAAACCATGAAAAGAGTAAATAGCTTATATGAAGGAGTCCATGGAGGCTAGAGATGTGAATATAGTAAGAATTATAGCAAAATAAATAAAAAAGCGGCAGTTAACTTGGCTTGGAGTTGGAAAGGATAAATAAAAAAAGGAAAACCACAAAGAGTTCGATGTATTATATGACTGTGGGCTTGGAGGCTAGATATGTGAGATGTTACATTAGTAGACCAGATATATAGCAGGAAAAGTAGAAAAGGGGGTTAACTTGGCTTCGACATATGAAGATAAATAGAAGAAGCCAGATGTTCAAAGAAAATATTTATGTGGATCCCAGCAGAGAAGGAATGAAGTTAAAACTACGACGAGACTGGATAGATGGTATGAATAAGACCATGAAGGCTATATAGATGTGAGATATTGCATACGCATGGTAAAAACTATAGCAGAAGAAGTAGAAATGAAGGTTAACTTGGCTTGGACATTCTAAGATAAATGAATTAAGCCAGACTGTCAAAGAAAATATTGAAATGGTCCCACCAGAAAAAATAATGAACGAAAAACTACTACTAGACTAGATAAATGATATGAATGAGTCCATGATGAATGTTAGAGATGTTAGAGATTGAATAGGCTTGGTAAAAACTATAGCAAAAGAATTAGAAAAGAGTTAACTTGGTATGGAGATACGAAGATAATGTAGGAATCCAGACCGACAAAGAAAATTTTGAAATGGTCCCACCCGTTTAAGTAATGAAAGGAAAACCATGAAAAGAGCAAATAACTTATATACAGGTGTCCTTCGAGGCTAGATGTGTGAGATATTTTATGAATATGGTAAGAATTATAGCAAAATAAGTAGAACAGCGACAGTTAACTTGGCTTGGACATGGAAAAAGGATGGGAGAAGGCAAATGGCCAAGGAAAATATTGAAATGCTGCCACTAGAATAAAGAAAGAAAGGAAAACCAAAATGAGTTGGATGTATTATATGACTGTGGGCGTGGAGGCTAGATACGTTAGATGATTCATGAGTATGATCAGAAATAAAACAGTAAAAGTAGAAAAGAGGGTTAACTTGGCTTGTATATACGAAGAACAAAGATAAATTAAAGAAGTCAGAATGTCAAAGAAAATATTGAGATGGATCTCAACAGAAAAAGAAAGAAAAGAAAACAACGGCAAGACTGAATAGATGGTATGAATAAGACCATGAAGCCTATATATGTGAGATATTGCATACGCATCGTAAGAACTATAGCAGAAGAAGTAGAAAAGAGGGTTAACTTGGCTTGTATATACGAAGAACAAAGATAAATTAAAGAAGTCAGAATGTCAAAGAAAATATTGAGATGGATCTCAACAGAAAAAGAAAGAAAAGAAAACAACGGCAAGACTGAATAGATGGTATGAATAAGACCATGAAGCCTATATATGTGAGATATTGCATACGCATCGTAAGAACTATAGCAGAAGAAGTAGAAAAGAGGGTTAACTTGTCTTGGACATATGAAGATAAATGGAGAAAACCAGACTGTCAAAACAGAGTAGTAGATATATTATATCTACGAGGTCATGAAGGCTAGAGATGTGAAAGATTGCATAGATATATTGGGAAGCAGAAGAAGCAGAAAAGAGACAATTAACATGGCCCCTATATACGAAAAGAATTTAAAAAAATAGGCGGTCAAAGAAAATATTGGAATGGCCCCATCAACAAAATGAAAGAAAGGAAGACCACGAAGAAACTAGATAGATGATGTGGATGGGACCATCAAGGCTGAAGATGCGAGAGATTGCGTGGGTATGGTAGGAACTATAGCAAAAAGAATAGGAAAGAGACAGGTAACTTGGCTTCGACATATGAGAATGAAAGAAGACAGATGACTAAGGAAGATATTGGAATGGAACTCGCTGGAATAAAGAAAGAAGGAAAGACAAGAAAGAAACTAGAGGGATGATGTAAATAAGATCATGAAACATTGTATAGATATGGTAGGAACTGTAGCAGTAGAAGTACAAAGGAGATTAGTTAACTTGACTTGGACATATGAAGAGAATAAAGGAAAACAGATGGCTAATGGAAGTATCGTAGTCGAACCCACAAGAATAAAGAAATAAAGAAAAAACACGAAGAAAGTCGATATATAATATAATAGAGGGCATGGAAGCTAGAGATGTGAGATAGTCCATGGGTATGATAGGAACTATAACATAAGAAGTGGAAAAGAGAGTTAACTTGGCTTGGACATACTAAGAGAAATGGAGGAAGCCAGATTGTCAAACAATATATTACAATGGGCCCCTCCAGCAAAAGAAGGAGAGGAAAACCACTTTGGCATGGTAAGAAGTAAGAACTATAGAGGAAGAAGTAGAAAAGAGGGTTAACTTGGCTTGGACATACGAAGATAAATGGAGGAAGCCTAGACTGTCAAACAATATATTACA